>CAWUFW010021202.1:0-127765 GCA_963921515.1 Calotriton arnoldi
ATGTAAACTCAATGGGGAGTGTCCAACAAATCCAACCGCACTCGAGCTCAGGCACGCTTTTTCCCTAAAGAAAGCCATTTATTGGTATGGGCAGCAAGGCTCACAGTAATCTAAGCAGTGCTGACGGTAGCCCAACGCGCTTTCGAGACGCTTCTCTCTTCTCAGGGGCATAACAGTCAAAGAGAGCATAACGGACTCCAACTTCCTTTAAAGCGATATCGCACACCATGATTGGTCGCCCTGGATGAGACTGTGCGCTGCATTGATGGTCACTGCTGCAGTCTAAAATGTTCCCACAGATGGATGCTTCCTGTACTATGTGCAAATTAAAAGCTCTAACATGAGCCCTGATGAGCGTTACTGTCTCAATCCATTACCTGCGCCCCCACATAGCGAGCCCAAATTCCTCCCGGCGCTCCGTGGCCTCGTTAAGCATCTGGGTGGTGCTGGTTCAGCGGCAGGACGGCCGCTAAACATGTAAGCTCAATGGGGGAGTGTCCAACAAACGAACCGCACTCGAGCTCAGGCACGCTTTTCCCCCTAAAAGAAAGCCATTTATTGGTATGGGCAGCAAGGCTCACAGTAATTCAAGCAGTTGACGGCGGTGCCTCCAACGCGTTTCGAGACGTTTCTCTCTCTTCTGGGGCATAATAGCCAAAGAGATGCGCACCGACTCCAACTTCCTTTTTAAAGTCGATATCTGCTGCACCATGATTGGACGCCTTCTGATGAGACTGTGCGTTGCATGATGGTCGCAGTCTAAAATGTTCCCACAGATGGATGCTCTCGAATGACATTATTGATGAGAAAACTGGGCATGGCGGGGGCGCAAGTTATAATTTCTAGGGCGCGCGTTATAGCGGCACAATAAAGATTTTTTTGATGCAAGACCCGAGTGTGGACATCTGGCTTTGGACTGAGTGCTTGGACGGCAACCCAGTGGCGATTGACAATGGGATATAAATATATGTATATATATAACCTACTGGCGGTTGCCAGTAGGTAGGTATAGTTAGGACCTTGTTTCTATTCAAAAAGTGTTTTTTCGTTTGCCAATATCTTTGGCGCCGTTTGATGAATCTTCGCAAAATTTTCAAAACTAATGGCATGCTCAGGTCAGCTCCTGTCTTGAGAGTTTCTGGATGATTCGTCAAGCGGGGGCCGAGAAAAAAGTGGGGTCCCAAACTCATTTTCTCCACGTTAATTTCCATAGGAAATTGTTGACGCAGCTACAGACCGAACTGCTGAACGGATTTACACCAAATTTGGCAGAAAGGTAGCTCTTGGTCTAGAGTGCACTCTTTTTGTTAAATGGTGTAAATCCATTCAGTCGTTTTTGAGAAAATTAAATATTTGCAGATATCTATATATGGATGTGTAGGATCCGCGAACCCTCCCGATCTCGAGCCTTGCAATCTGATTGGCTGCCAACAGTTCCCACGGGGGCCCCCGCAGCCCCGGGGACCACCATCTCCCCGGGGCTTTAATTATAAAGGGTGGGGGGGCCACGTGGCCCCGCCCGCAGCCCCGGGGACCACCACCTCCCCAGGGTTATTTTTTGAAATGTAATGTGGGGGGCTCCAGCTCCCCCACACTGTTCCGGGGACCACCACTTCCCCAGGGCTTTAAATGTGTTTAAGGGGGGCCACGCGGCCCCCCTTGTGGAGCCCTCCATGGCCCTGGGGACCGAGACCCCCAGGGCCGACTCCAGCAATCTTCCAAACTGCTCTTGCTTCCATGAAGCGAAGCAGAATTGCTTTTGGGGAAAGGGAGCTGCATATTAGCAGCTCCTTCTGCCCAAAAGCAATGCCAGCTCCTGCAGGAGGCGGGGAGCCGGCAGGGACAGCGGGGCACAGGGGCTCCCCTGCGGTCCCCAATGCGAGGCCAAGCCCTGGGGAATGGGGTCCCCGGGGCCAAAAATGGCCTGGGTAGGGGAGCCGCAAAGGCCCCCCTACCCATTTAAATAAATAAATAAATAAAGGATTGGCCAAGCCCCAGGGGACGGGGTCTCCGGGGCCGTTATAGGGCAATGGAAGTAGGGGGAATAATATATATATTTTTTCTCTTGTGATAGGAGTCGTGGCCCTATCGCGGCTCTCAGCGCGGCCCCCAGTGTAACGTTGCGGTGGATTCGTGGATCCACCTTAAATAAATAATTAAATAGTATAGAATTCAGAAATTAGTGTTGCATTTGTGAACTTTTTTTATAGAGCTTGTGAGATTAAAGTTAATAATCACATTAAAATTGATAGAGTTAGAAATAATATAAAAAATTAAAATTAAAAAAACTTGAAAAGTGTAATGTGTTGTAATACATTGAATTTGTGCTTTTATTTTGCGAATTCGCAACGGGGTACAAAATCCGGAAAGTACTTAAAAAGAGTATGTATGTTAAAAAATAAATAAGTTTCACTGTTGGGTTATGGGTGGCTCTAACAAGAGCCGTTGTTTTCATTATGACTTTGGTGGAGCTACATGTAAGTGTGGATGCACAGCTTAAGGTTGTTGAGAAACACTCTGTTTCCTTCTTCTGTGAAGTGAACTCCATCACTTCTGTAGATGTCATGCATATCAAAACGTAGATTGTTGTTATAGATGGAGCCCATCCTATAGTCTCTGAGGAAAGCAGAAACAGCTTTATTGACATTCTTCCTAGCCTTCTCAATCTGTGGACAGAATTGATTTGACCACTTCCATTTCTGTCTTTGGCATATATTTGAGTATACAAAGACAGTTTGAGGGAAAAGCAACATCAGTTGTGTAAAGGTATCCTTCATTAGGATTTCCAGCCCAACCCCAGTCAATGTGCCTAGGTCATTGCCACCACAGTGCACAATCATGAGGTCAGGGGTTGGAAATGCAAAAAGGTTTTAACCAAAGGCATCAATTGGTGCCACTTTAATCCTCTCTGTGCAAACCATTTAATATCCACATTTTGCAAACCTAGGTCTTTGTCAATACCTCTGTGTTCAGCATACCTTTTGCCCCAGAAAACATAGATGTGGCCTACAATCCATACTGTAAACATTTTGAAGGGATGTGTGGATAAAATCAAAAGACGTCTGTAGCTGAGTAAGCCAGTTGGTGGAATGAGAGGTATCTAAAATGGTGGAGATGGTGCTGTTTTAGAAAAAGCAGATAACTGATTGCTTGGTCATAAACATTGTGTTCTTAAATATAGGATGCATGTTACTTTCCTGAAGAAGCATGTTTCTGATTGGTTATTGAAAAATGTTTGAAAGGTACAGTAGATAGGATAAGGTAATATTTTGCAAAAGTCAACCACACCTGTTATTTGCATTTGCAAGCTAGTGTTCTGAACTTGAAAAAATGGTGAACTTGTGACCTTCTGGTACAGTTGAATGTTGCAGGAAGTGTTACTATGGAAACTAGGATTAAGCAGAATGGGGGAAGGGTTGAAACTTAACTGTGGTTTTAAAATATGAAATGCTAACTTACATATAAGTGATATGCTACTAAAGTAAGTCTTCCCAAATCAGTACTATGTTTAGAAGTAGTGTGATAAAAAATAATACTAGTATTATTGGAAATAGGTTTTTGAACTCCCGTAAGGGTTCGCAGCTCCATTGTGACACTACACGGTAGCACCGCGAAGGTGTTGCGACTCCAGTTAATTACAGAACCAGTTTGGGGACTTTTAGAAGAGACTAATAAATGGTTAATATGTCTATCCAATAGAAATGAGTTTCAGAATTTGAAATAATGAATGAAGCATTTTGATTTGTTAGTTACATTTATTTGTGTGCAGAAAGAGAGAAAATGTTTGCCATTACTGGTTTTACCTTGTTGAGAGTGGTGCATCATATTTATTGTGTGAAAAAGAAAATCTTTTATGAGTTTCTGATATTCCATATTCTGCAATACTATTTGAGAGGTGAGTTACACATTTGTAAGATGTTTTATGTATTGCGTAGTAGTGCTTTAGTCTTTGTAGTGATATTTTTAACTTTGAAAAGCATTATTTATAAAGTTTGCTAAGTATTAGAGAAGTGTGACATTTGAAATATGTTACCAAATGTACGAAAGTGTATTGTAGTTTGTTTTATTGTACTGAAATGAAGATTGAAATAAGTTGCGCATAGTAATGTGTAATGGGAAAGACACAGACATACGCATGCATACGTTTAGAAATATGGTTATACTTATAGCACTGACATGGGAAGGATTGCTGATTTAAAGGGAAGGCCCAACATTCTGAGCAAAAGGTATGTCTCTGCTTGTACATGTATTCTCACATGTGTTATGCATCTGAAGATGCTAGACGTGTGAAAGAGAGGTATACATCTTTTGGTGTGTTTCTTTTATGTATGATGCCACTAGCAAAAGGCACAGACACATGCATGCATGCTTTCAGGAACATTGTGAGACTTACAACAGTAACATGGAAAGGATTGCTGTTTTAAATTTGGTAGCTCTAACATTCTGAGCAGTTGGCGAAAAATTAAGATGCAGCAGAAAAGTGAGGTTTGAGACATGTTGGCAGAGGGATTAATGATTAGGGTAGTCTGTATGAATCTGTCGAAAGGTATACTTGAAGTAGGGTGTATAAATGTAGATCTCTGTTTGATATGGGAAGTGCACTCAGAGAAGTTTAAAGGTCAGTGTGCTCTTGTGACTGAGGTATGTGTCTATTTGTACAAGTATTTTCAAATGTGTTATGCATCTGAATATGGTAGACATTTGAAACACAAGTATACAACTATTTGTATGTTTTTTTTTATGTATGGCTTCACTAGGAAAAGGCACAAACACATGCATGCATGCTTTCAGGAATATGGGGAGACTTATAACAGTGACATTGGAAAGACACAAACATACAAATGCATATGTTCATAAATATGGTTAGACTTATAACAGTGACATGGGAAAGACACAGATATACGTATACATATGTTCAGAAATATGGTTAGACTTATAACAGTGACATGGGAAGGATTGTTGATTTAAATTTAGTAGCTCTAACATTGTGAGCAGTCGGTGAAAAAGGAAGCTGCAGCAGAAAACTGAGGTTTAAGATATGGTGGCAGAGGGATTAGTGATTAGGGTACTTTGTATGAATCGCTGGAACGGTACACTTGAAGTAGGCCGTATAAATTTTGGTGTCTGCTTGAAATGTGAAGTGTAGTCTGCCAAGTTTAAAGGTCTGTGTGGTCTTGTGACTGTGGAATGTGTCTACTTGTACATGTATTCTCACACGTGTTATGCATCTAAAGATGTAGATGTCTGAAATACAGGTATACAACTATTTGTATGTCTCTTTTATGTATGATGCCACTAGCAAAAGGCATAGACACATGCATGCATGCTTTCAGGAATATGGTGAGACTTACAACAGTGATATGGGAAAGATTGGTGCTTTAAAGTTCTATTGGTTCTGTTTGTACTTGACTTGCCTCTTTGTGCACCTCCGTTGCTTTTTTGTGCAGTTCTGTTGGCTCTTTTTGCATTTCTGTTGCTTCTTTCTGCACTCCTCTTGCCTCTTTCTGCACCGTTCTTTCCTATTTCTCCACCACTGTTGACTGTTTGTGCAACTCTCTTTCCTCTTTCTGCAGGCCTCTTGCCTCTTTCTGCACATCTCTTGTCTCTTTCTGCATACTCCCTTACCTCTTTCGTCACCTCTCTTGCCAATTTCTGCACCTCTTTGCTTCTTTCTGCACATCTCTTGTTCCTTTCTGCACCTCTCTTACCTTTTTTGTACCTCTTTGCCTCTCTCTACACATCTCTTGCCTTTTTCTGCACCTCTGTTGCTTATTTTTGCACTCCTCTTGACACTTTCTGCACCCTTCTTCCCTCTTTCTGCATCTCTGTTGCCTGTTTGTGCACCTCTCTTGCCTCTCTGTGAATCCCTTTTGCCTCTGTCTGCACCTCTTTTGCCACTTTACGCACTTCTCTTGCCTCTTTATTCCCTTTTTGTTGCCTTTTTCTGCACTTCTCTTGCTTCTTTTTGTACATCTTTTGCCTCTTTTTGCACCTCTCTTGGTTCTTTCTGCACCTGATTTTGTTGTTTCTGCAGTTCACTTGCTTCTTTGTACTTGTCTTTTGCCTGTTTGTACACCTCCCTTACCCTTTTCTGTACCTATCTGCAATCTTCTTGCCTCTTTTTTCACCCTTCTTTCTGTACCTCTGTTGCCTCTTTTTGCACCTCCCTTACCTCTTTCTGCACCTCTTTTACCAATTTCTGCACCTCTCTTGCTTCTTTTTGTATGTGTCTTGTCTTTTTCTAAACCTCTCTTGCCTTTTTTGCAGCTCTTTTTCTCTCTGTGCACCTCTCTTGCCTTTTTCTGCACCTCTGTTGCTTCTTTCTGCACTCCTCTTGCCTTTTTCTATGCTCTTCTTGCCTGTTTCTGCTCCACTGTTGCCTGTTTGTGCACCTCTATTGAGTCTTTCTGCACCACTCTTTCCTCTTTCTACACCTCTCTTGCCACTTTCTGCAGTTCTTTTGCCTCTTTCTGCACTTTTCTTGTTTCTTTCTACAGTTCTCTTGCTTCTTTCTGTCCCTCTCTTGCCTCGTTATTTTTGCCCATCAGTTTCTTCTTTCTGCAGCTCACTTGTCTTTTTCTGCACTCTTCTTCCCTATTTCTGTACCTCTTTTGCCTCTTTGTGCACTTTTCTTGCCTGTTTCTGTACTTTTCTTGTTGTTTTGCTCCTCTGTTTGTTCTTTCTGCACCTCTTTTGCTTCTTTCTGTACTTGTCTTGCTTCTTTGTGTACCCCTCTTGCCTCTTTCTGCATCCCTCTTCCCTGTTTCTCTACCTCTCTTGCCTCTTTCTGCTGTTGTCTCGCCTTTTTCTACACCTCTCTTGTCTCTTTCAGCACTTCTCTTGCCTCATTCTGCACTTCTCTTGCCTCTTTCTGTACTTTTCTTGCTTCTTTCTGTACTTTTCTTGCTTTTTTCTCTACCTCTTTTGACTCTTTCTGTACCTCCTTTAGTTCTTTCTACACCTCATTTGCTTGTTTCTGGAGCTCACTCACTCGCTTCTTTTATGTACCTCTCTTGCTTCTTTCTGTACATCTCTTGTCCCATTCTTCACATCTCTTGCCTTTTTGGCACCTCTGTTGCTTCTTTGTGCACTCCTCTTACCTCTTTTTGTACCCTTCTTTCCTGTTTCTGTACCTCTGTGGCCTGTTTCTGCTCCTCTCTTGCCTCTTTCTGTACCCTCTTCCCTCTTTCTGCACCTCCCTCACCTCTTTCTGCACCTCTCTTGTCAATTTCTGCACCTCTCTTGCTTCTTTTTCCATGTCTCTTGTCCCTTTCTGAACCTCTCTTGCCTTTTTCCGTACCTCTTTCCCTCTTCCTGCACCTCTCTTGCCTTTTTGTGCATCTCTGTTGCTTCTTCCTGCACTCTTCTTGCCTCTTTCTTCTCCCTTGTTCCCTCTTTTTGCACTTCTCTTGCCTGTTTCTGCACCTCTCTTGCCTCTTTCTGCACATTTCTTCCTCTTTCTGCAGTTCTCGTGCCTCTTTCTGCACTTCTCTTGCTTGTTTTTGAACATCAGTTGCTTCTTTATATACTTGTCTTGCTTTTTTCTGCACCTCTCAAGCTTCTTTCTGCACCTCTCTTGCCTTTTTCTGCACCCGTCTTGTCTATTTTGCACCTCTCTTGCCTCTTTTTGCATCTCTCTTGCCTCATTGTGCACTTCTCTTGCATGTTTGTGCACCTCTGTTGCTTCTTTGTGCACCCCTATTGTCTCTGCACCTCTGTTGCCTCTTTCTGCACTTCTCACATTTTTCTGTAGCTGTGTTGCTTCTTTGTGTATTTCTCTTGGCTCTTTCTGAACCTTTCTTTTTCTTTCTGTCCCTTCCTTTCTCTCTCAGCACCTTGCTTCCTCTTTCTGCAGTTCTCTTGCTTGTTTCTGCACTTTTATTTATTTATTTATTTGTTATAAAGAGAATAGTAATGTAATTGTAAGTAATTGCTTAGTGGTTACTATGAATATTGACATGTAATTAATTTAAAATTATTAATTGATGTAACAAACTATTGAAACTGTTCTTTGTTTTTTAGAAATTTATTTTATTTGGATCACAAATTGAAGATGGCAAGAAAACATGAAAAGAAAAGAGAACAAAGAAAATGGTACTACTTAAAGAAAAGTAAAAAGAGTGCATTAGAAAAAGAGCAAAATGTTACTCAGGATAAAATCTTTTCTGGTAAGAGCACTAAACAGTTTCTTAAAACAGTTGTAGAGAGATTAAAGAAAGTCAATAATAATGAACGGAAAAACTGTTTAAAGAGATACGTGTAAGAATGTTTAGAAGTAGAATAATTCAAAATTTATTAAAAGTTTGTAAAAAGTATAAAAGAAGATCAGCAGCGTATAAGAAGAAGCAACACATTGAAAGTGTAGTAGATACTGCTTTTAAATTGAAACAAAAAATATTTATAGTAAGATTGAAGAGAATGAGAACATTGGATAAAACAATGGTGTTTATGAAAGAGAAAAGCAAAAGAAGGATACTTGTTAATAGAAGTAACTTTTGTAAAACTTTTACTGGTGAATGGAAGCACACTTCTAGTACTGAGCCTTTCTTTAATGAAGAAAGCTATTTTCAAGAGAACACATTAGTACATGCAGTTGATACTAGTGGTTGGTGCTATGAGAAGAAAGATGGTTGTCCCATTCCAAAAGAAAAAATGGTTGTTAGGAATGTGGAAGAAATAATAGCTGAAGAAGTTCAAAGGAGGGGTACACAAGCTCCTGTATATAAGTGGGATTATAGCAGTATTTGCAGTTTTCGACAGGAATCTATTGACATATTATGCATTTTTTTAAAGACAATATGCAAAAAAAGTGTTAAACAGAAGAATAAGATGTTACATGGGCTAGCTCCATGTAAAATATCAAAATATATTAATTTGCAGGGTCATTCTCTGGCTTGTCTTTCAAGAAAAGTGTGCCAAAGTACTTTTCATCATTTAAGAATGTTAGTGGTACACCACTCTGAAATGCAGAAGTTAGTAAGGAGACTCTAATATGTAAAAACTCCTGCATCATGTTTAAGTGAAATGAACACAGTTCTTTTGCACAGTTCAGTATCAAATGTACAAAAAGTTTGTGATGATATACAGTTTCGTTTTTGGTTCACAAGAGGAGTGTAAAGAAAGTGTGAGTTTGATAAGTGTTGGTGTTGAAGAACACAGAAAAGAGATTAGTATTGATGAGTTTGCCGAAGAAATTACAATGTTTAAGACAGTTTCATCTGAAAAACCAAACTAAGGGGGTCATTACGATGGCAGACGTAAGTGCATTCGCAGTGGTGGCGGTGGCGGAAAACGTCAATGTTCCCGCTCCTGATGCAGTCATTGCAACTGCCATATTACAATGGGCTAACATAGGCATCGCAAGATGGCGGCGGTGCGGCCGTGACTTCCCGGAGCTCCGCTCACCGCGGCCAATTAAAGCATAAATTGGGCGCCCCGGGACCACCTAACCGGCCCAAAAGAACCCGGTGCTGTCATACTGTGTCAGTGCTGTGCGGAGTGACAGGGACAGCCCGGTGAGTGAAATCGACGCGACGGCCACCATTTCCCCTCGATGCTGCACAGTGTGGGGAGAAGCGCAGACCGCCCAGGAAAGCGTTGATATGGCTATCTAGTGGCAGCGGCAGGCACAACAACGGGCGAGATTTGCCAGTACAGTGTTTATATTTCATTCAAACACCGAACTCGGAGTCGAACTGGGAATCAGCGATGCCTGACTTTAAAATGGCGCCTGCGGAGGACACTGCCTCGTGATAACTCAGGACCATTTCAACAGACAGACTTTCTACATTAGCAGCGAGACGCATCCCCTTTTCCCCGGCGAGCGTTCCATTCGAGCTTTCAGCAGTCCGTAGCCTTGACAAACTACGGGCAAACCTGGGCTCATAGTTTCACACATCGTCAACTTGCCTGGGGCACCTGCTGGAGGAGGATGGAAGCCATTCTTTACTGGAGAGCCCGCGGGAGCAGACCTCATCCCCCTTTGCCTGACCTCAAGATGGCCACCTCAGTGGGACCCTACTCGGTGTTCTATCTCACCTGGACTATAATAATTGGTCATCATCCTGATCCCGTTTGAGCCATCACTCAAGCCTGTTCCTGCCCTCCCACCAGGACATTTACTCTGGGAACCCTCCCTCGACTGTTGAGACCTAGCTATTTTGACTGATGCCCGGTGGAGCTACCCCGATAGCTATAGGGGAGATGGGCTGTGGATTCCCTCCTCGGCAGTGTACTACCCAGCCGGTCTTTGGGCAGACTCTCCTTCGTCTCTCCTGACCTTATCTCCCTCCTCCCCCCTCATACTACCCACCTACCCCTATCCACTCTACTTATCTCCTTTCCAGTTCTTGACCTTTGCCCTCACCCACTTGGTTCTGAGTTTCCATCCTGTTTCACATCTGGACAATCCTCTGTGAATTTTCCCTCGTCTGTTGAGACCTAGCTATCTGACCGATGCCCGATGGAGCTACCTTGAGAGCTATAGGGGAGACTGGCTGTGGATTCCCTCCTCGGCCGTCACCTACCCAGTCGGTCATTGGGCAGACTTTCCCTTCGTCTCTCATACCGTCTACCCCCTCTTCCTCTCCCTTCTCGCTCCCCCTTTCCGCTCTATTTGTCTCTCCTTCTCGCTCTTTAATGTGTTGCATATATCTGATGTAATGTGTAATTGTTATCATTGTTGTAACATTGTTGAACCTTATGTAAAGCGCTCTGATACCTACGGGTCTAGCCAGCGCTATATAAAACTCATTAAATAAAAATAAATAAATAGGCCATTTTCCGACCACTGCAGTGTTTCAGGCTCCGCACGTTTTTTCCTTACGCAAGGTCGGCGGACGGAGCCTATAGAGCAAGAACTGCGTGTGGAATCACATCCCGTCCACCAACCAGATTACGATATATCGAACATCCAATCCCACAGCGGCGGTAAAACCATCTCATCGTGGATGGCGGAAGCACAACTACGGAGCGAAAAAGTCAAACCAGTACACCTGCATACGACCAGAGCCGTCATGGATCCTGCTCTACAGGCCTTTCCACTGCTCTACCTGATGCATCACCAGCAGATAAGACGCCGCCGCGCTCTACAGCAGAGGTACGTCCAAAACATCTCCACGCATGCAACCCCGATACAACAACTCCCAGCAAGCGTGCAGGCAGGGCCGGCTCTACGATGTTTGGGGAAACCTGCAAAATGCAATGTGTGAGGCTCCCTCAATTTACATCAGTGACACCCTCAGAGCTCCCAAAGGCTGCCTTGTGCTGACTCCTCCTGGCATGCTGCTCCCCTCTCCCCCACCTACAAGCACCACTCACACAGCTCCGATGGGGCTCAAGGTGGCAAACTTGCTTGGGGGCTGGGAGTGTATACACTGCAGACTGCAAAGTGAGGAAGATGCATGCCCAGGATGGGTAGCAGTGTCGCAGCAAACAGCTACACACTTTTGCTATCACCTACTGCCACACAACCCAGGCAAACATCCATGCTGGAACAAGACAAGAGGACGGTGCTGGAAATCCATCTGTACTGTACTTCAGCAACCATGACTGAAATCCAGTAGGCTCAAATAGCACATATCACATACTGAAACAGTGCTGAGGGCCACAATGCTTATGGATACAAATCATTTGCACACAGTACAGTGTCACACCATGGAGTGGTGGGGAGGGTCAAACATGTGCATGGCATGCAGTGGCACATGTGCTGACTGAAGTGGTGTATACACGAGAATTGTACAGGTGAGGAGTGTACAGAGCAAAAAGCCATAGTGGAATCTCACATTGTGTAGACCTCAATGGTATGACTGTGACTGCCATGAATCAGACCAACACATATTGGAGCCAATAAAGTGGAAAGTGACAGCAATGTTGGCATGTGAAAACTCACATATCATGTTTGTATCCCAGGGACATGCAGCAGAGTGAGAACAAAGGTAAGCAAGAGCCAGGCCGGATCACAAGACTCACAACACAGACATTGCAGTGACACACTCTGCATACTCACAAATGATGTGGATAAGATGCAGGTGTACCCTAGGACTGCGAGGTTACAATGACACATTGCACACTGCCCCGGCAACAACCCCAACATGTCCACAAACACTACACAAGGTGTCTGACCATGGAAACCAACATGCACTCATTAACTGGATCATACATGTGTGAAAGGGCAATGCTCAAGGGCACATACACATGAACACCTCTGCTAATGACAGTACACTCACACTGTCTGATGACTCCAGTAAGCACATGTACATCCATCCATTTGACCATGAAGCCATACCTATCCAAGATGACAACACACCTACACTGGTGTGCAAACATCAAGATAGATCACACAGATATGTTGTACCCCGTCCACCCCTCAAATCATCATGTAAATTGGAATAGATTCTCATGATGGAGATCAAACAAATCTGACATGTGTGAATAAGTAGAGCTCAGCCAACATAATGAACAGGACCAGAGTGGACCATCACAGACAAGCAGCTCGCCCCCATCAATCCTCAGAGTCAAAAGTGGACATTAGCAGTAACGGCTCCTGGAGGGAGTGCTGAGGGGCGGGGCAGGGGAGGGGCAGGGTGGGGGGTAGTAAACTCTGGCTTACGGCCGAACTGAGTTAAGTACATAAATAAATAAATAAAACGAATTACATTGTGCGCGCTGCATCGCCGATTTACTACCCTCCACCCTGCCCCTCCCCCGCCACACCACCCGCAGCACTCCCTCCAGGAGCCGCTACTGGACATTAGTTGCCGGAACCTCTGGTAACACCTGCAAAATCAACTTAAGTACATGCCAATGGGAATGTGTGAATTCAGGGCATGGAACCGATGAACATATACACATATCTTGTACAGCACATTATTAGTAAGGCCAGCGACAATGCTCAGAACAGAAATATATTTTTATTACATAAACTCAGTATCAGCATGTAAAGTGCAAAACATTAAGGGCAACGCCCAGTCCAAACTCAAGTCCGCACATGTGTGCTTTGAAATTCCACACAGATGATTGAAACACAGTCCACCGCCATGGGAATATCACCAGGATAGGGCCAGCAGATGGGCAGCTCAGGCACCGCTCAGGGAGGAATGGGGTGGGAAGGGGGACTCTGCTTCAAATTTGTGGAGAACTGGAACTGGGTGGGGGATGACTGTCTGAGGTAGTCGGAGGACTGGACCTGGGAGGGGGAGAACTGGTTGAGGCAGAGGGATCCATGGATTTGGGAGCCTGAGGGCTGGCTGGACCTGGTGGAGTCGTCGCACGGGGAGGTGGTGAAATGCAGTGGGGAGGCTCAGTGGCTGATGTTGCATGTGGAGGGTTGGGCCTCACTTGCTAGGGGATACAATAGCCCCCAAGTGTCTTGGGCCAAGGGATAGGTGAGGTGGCCACAACAGTTTCCTTCTTCCCAGAAAGTGGAGCAGGTGCTCGTGGATCCTTCTTGGAAAAACCTTCGGATCTGGTTGTACGCTTTGGGGGGTGGGCTTTTACCCTGCCTCCCCTGTTTTGGAGCTACCACTACCTCACTGCTTCTCTCTCCATGCTTCCTAGGGGGTGGGTGGGTGGGAGTGGAAGTCCTGGGCACAACAGCCCTCTGAACTGGGGGGGGGGGAGTTGTGGCAGGCAACAGGCCCACGGCAGTAGAAAAGATAATCCCTTGGCCAAGGAATACATTGAAGTTACTGGGTCCAAGACTATCTTGTACACAGAGAATGTTTTTTTCAGGCCACCCACACGTTGTACCAATAATCCACAACTAGTACAACCCATATGGTAGATCCAAGTAATTACATGAACAACATGAATATATTCAAAAATAAAATCATATTTATTTACATTAAAACATCTCTTGAATCACAATCTCATAAAACAACCCCATACATTTCACAAGGGTACAGATAAAATTTCATATACACAAAAACATTTAATGACAACAGACACAGGAGAGAAACAACAAATAGACAGTACAATTTGTCATCAAACAGCACATCTACAAAAGACACTTCTTTAGCTTGTCCTAGATACACTATATTATCTTTAGTCTGTAAGATAAGCTGATTCCAAAGATTGTGCAACAACAGCGTCGACGCGTTTCGATGGCTTAATTTATTTTTCCATCTTTTTCAAGACAAACTTTTATTTCTATTTCTCTCTCTCTATCGGCACTGAATGGTTGCCATAGAACTGACCCCTTATTTCATATGAAATTCGTCTTCACTGTCTGACTGCGAAGCGTAATAGCGGTCCTCATTACCCCAAATCTGAAAACACTCAGAAGGTTTTTCGCTTCAGATTTCTTTTTCTCTTTGAAAAACCTTTTTTATTTTTTAGGTTTGCTGCCGTTGGGATCTGTATCTTATTTTTATGTTGCCAGCCTGGAGTCCATTGGATAGTTTAATATGTATCCTTAAAAGCCGTAGACACTAAGGTGCTGAAGAATCTTATGCCTTAGCAAACACTTATAATGTTGGTATTAATGGACTGCTAGAGCTTCGTCACGCCAGCGTAACACGGGAGTACTCCTCACCTCAGCCAGGGCAACTTCGTGTGCTGATTCAGGATCAGCTTTGGATCTTGGAGGGCGAGGAATGTGAGGTCTGCAATGTGGATGCATGTTTTTTGTGTTTCGACTTCTCTGTGTCCTGTGATGTGCTTGTGATGGGGTTGGCATGTGTGCTCCTTGTGTGCCTTGGGGATGATGTCTTGTGTCTTTGTCGCTTGGATTGCAGTTGTTGTGTGCTGCGTGGGGATGACTTGGTGCCTGAGTGCTCTGGTGTGTGTGTTCTCTGACCAGGTGGGGTCACTGGCAGGGTGGTTGCGGAAGGGACAGGAGCCGGACTGTGAGCCTGTGACTACAGAATGGCTGCCGTCAGTGTGGAGGTCAAAGACTGGACAGTCCTGTGCAGGCCACCGACGTCAGAATGAATGCCCTCCATGAACGCAACAACCTGTGACAACTTGTTGCCATGATCCTGGAGGGCATTCAGGAGCAAAGCCTACCCCACAGACACCTGCCGCAATATGTCAATGGCCTCCACACTGAGGGCAGCAGGGGACACAGGGGCTGGGGCAGCGGTGCCTGGGGGGAAAGATACCCTACCCTTCTTAGGGCAGCGGGCCCGGATACCAGTTGGGGGAGCATCAGGGAGGAACAGGATGGGGTGTGGCGGACAATGAAGCAGAAGTCGATCCGCCTTTGCCTGACAACACAGAGGAGTCACTGCTGGAGTGTGAGGAAGTGGAGGTAGGCATTTCTGGAGCGGACTCCTCAAGGGCACTCCTGTCCCCCTCCGATGCCTGGTCCCCTCAGTGTCGCTGTACTCCCGGGGAGCATTGATGCCAGTAGCTTCACCAACAGATTCGGGCCCCTCTCCTTCTCTGACCTCGGTAGATTCTGTAGGGGACAGAGACACTGTTCAGTGAAGTGGCTGGATCACAAGCATGTTAGGCAATACTAACCGAAATGCTTGAACTCAAGGCACACATTTGACTCTCCATGTATTGTCTGCATAAGTCAAATTATTTCTATGATCAGCTGATGCATGTTAACATGCTTATTGGACAGTCATGCTCCATGTTGCGTACATACTGCCAATTTGCTAGGCATGTGTTGGCATCTCAACATCACATCCTATTGTCTGTAGGCACATCTACATGCCTTCAGCTAAGAGAGCTACACATCTGAATTCATTGTGTGTGTCACACTGGAATTTTGAGGTGATAGAACCCCAAACACAGTAAGTTAAAGGGAACTATTGTTAAGTGACATGACATCCTTACATCCAATAATTTAGGTACTGCAACACAACTAGTGTTGAACATTGGTAAGCAATCTGTAGATGTATCAATTACATGGAAATGCACAACATCAATCTCGAAAATCACCCTGACATGATGCTCACTGATGTTCACTTACAGTTGATGCCACAGAGACTGACACTTATGCTGATGTCACCTGCCCACATGACAATCCAGACGCTGTACAGGTGCAGAATATCTGCACTCACCACTTAGTTAACTGAGAGGCAATTACACCACACTAGAGACAACTCACAGGTTACTGCCTTGCTCTGGGCTGGGATTCGTGCAGTGTTTCATGCGCTACATCACACTTTGTACTACACTCACCCCCAACTTGCTGCTGCTGGGCCCTCAGGCGTCCATCCAGCTCTGGCTGTCTCACTGCCAGGATGCGGGTCAATAGTGGGGTCATGCTCCGGCGCGCCAACCGACCAGTCCGAGGAACCAGGCCTAGCGTCATTTCGGCGACGTTTTTGCTAAGGCGACAGATGTCATCCCACCTCTTGTGGCAGTGGTTGTGTCGACGGTTAGAGATCCCTAGGGCCCGCACCTTCCAGGCGATGGCCCTCCATATTGCCTTCCGCTGATGGACCTTGAGCTGTAGGCATGGGAGACAAGAGGAGACATTTGTAACACTTTGTAGTGGTGCATTGTGTGTCAGTTCACAGTGAATACACATGAGCGAGTCTACACATAATGACACCAAAAGAAGGATGGCATGTCCACTGTACATTTATCAGATCGGAGAGGTAATTCAACACTAATCTAGACAGTAACAGGCCCTGTACTATTGTGCATACTGGGCTCATCTCCATAGTATCCCTGTAGAATGAGCACACCCCATAATCACTAACCTCTGCCCAATCGACACTTACCATCTCACTAATGTACATATGTACACGTAATGAACTCATAGAGAACATGGCACAGGGAATGTGTGTCCAAAAAGCGATTTCATGAAGTCATCATTGTAACTGTACTACTGATAAACCAGGTTCTGGCAAAATCGTCATTGCATGCACTCAGGGCTCAGGGGAACCAGGTTCAAAACCATGCACTTGAACTCGTTTGGCTACACAGACTCCAACACGTATACATCATCCTTTCTGAGATTCACATGTGTGATGTTTTGCACCTATGGAGCTGCAACATTGACGAGTGTGCCATCCTCCCCACATACTCAAGTGCATCAAGTAGTACGTCTTGTATGGGAAATGCAGACGACAAAATCAGAAAGCAGCAATATTGGCTTGCAGTCTGAGGCACAGAGCACTGTAGAGTAACATGTTGTGAGCCTACTGAGCATTCTAAGTAAGTTTAGCATTCACTTACCAGTACCTCTGGAGCACCATAGAGCCAGCCGTACTGTCCAAAGACCTCGTCCACCAGGACCTCCAGCTCCTCTGTGGTGAAGGGACAGGCCCTAAGGTTCTCAGTATGAGCCATGACTGGCTCCAGAGATGAGGTACAGCAGCAGTTCGTGGTGAGGAATGGCAGGCAGCAGTGTCTCCAGGCAAGTGACACGTGTGGACATTTCACAAGCATATATATAGGGCCCTAGGCTCGTTCCAGTGTTGCTCTGCTGATATTATTGGCCAGCCTGGTTCGCATCATTCAATTGGGGCCAATGCTGGCCCCGCAGTGGCGGAGCACGCCTACCGCGAGTTTCAAAAATGTAAGCCGCTGGCGGTTCCCATTGGCTGATGGCTATTTCTCATAGGCGGTGACACACCGCGGAGGTCAGGAAGCTGCGACCGCAATCCTTCATCATTCAATTGGGGCCAATGCCGGGCCCCACAGTGGCGGAGCACGCCTACCGCGAGTTTAAAAAATGTAAGCCGCTGGCGGTTCCCATTGGCTGATGGCTATTTCTCATAGGCGGTGACGCACCGTGGAGGTCAGGAAGCTGCGACCGCAATCCTGCATCATTCAATTGGGGCCAATGCCGGGCCCGCAGTGGCGGAGCACGCCTACCGCGAGTTTCAAAAATGTAAGCCTCTGGCGGTTCCCATTGGCTGATGGCTATGTCTCATAGGCGGTGACGCACCGCGGAGGTCAGGAAGCTGCGACCGCAATCCTGCATCATTCAATTGGGGCCAATGCGTGTTACCGCTGTGGATGCCAGCTCCCACGCCTGTAAACACATTTTGCAATTCCATTCTCGCTTTGCTAATTGCATCACTCATCCCAACTCATTTGCCTAAAGTGATTTGTGCACCCTGTTAAGGTATTATAGAGTGTGACCTTTGAGTTAAGTCTTCACACACATGGTATGTCCAAGAAAAGGAGAGTGAAATAACATTCATTGTCATGTCTTGTGGGCAGCATGGAATGAAATGAGTTAAGGAGTCAAAAAGGACAAAGGCCTCTCGCACTGTACTAATGTTGTGTATTGAAACATTCAACCTGTGAACACTGTTTGAATATCCCTTGCTATTTGACTGTCGATTTCTCGGCCATGGGTTGTCTTATGAAGGGCCAGTGATGTTGGCTGACATTTAGAGGTGTCCATTGTATGGAAATCAGACATACTTGTAAGTTCTAGCACTTTCAACACACATACTGCTGTGGCATACAGTGTGCCTAGCTACCATTGCCTGCATATGTTTTTACACACGTCAGAGGAATGCACATGTGTTACAAACAAACATCGCTCTGGCCGACATCATCGGTCATTTTCAGCCATGTGTGCATGTATACACAATCCATGTGTAATTGTGTATCATTTTGGTGAACATGGCAATGTCTGTCACGCAAAATCCTCACACAGTCACGATGGACTGACCCCATAATGTTCATATTTGTCTGTCCACTGTGCTGCATATTCATGTATTGTTGTCCAGCTGACACTCACTGGCCTCATTTCGTAATGTTATTGTGTATTGTGGGACTGAAGCTTGAGGTCGTGCAGTGACAGCAGATACATGCAACTCAGCATTGGTGCTGTTAACCACATGTGCTGTGCCATCTACCCACAGGGCTGCTCACACTTTGATGTAGCAGTGTACATATGTCATACATATCGACATATTTTGATGTTGTAGTAGTTAGTATGTCGATTGAGTGAAGAAAATCAAGGTCTGTATGCATGTCACTTGTGCATTTCACGTGTTCAAGAGTCCGGTCAATGTTGTGGTTGTGTGAGTCTTTGGTTAAGCTGTTTCCCACATCTCATCTTTTACTCATCTTTTGCATGTGTCCCCTGCCAGAGTACATAGGAGGAGACCACCTATCTATTGCCCTGTCCCAAACCTGGCGAAGATGGAGGACATAGAAATCATAAAGAAATTCCGTCTGGATTGCCTTACACTGTGAGAGCTATGTGCTCAGTTGGAGCCCCATTTGAAGCCCAACAGAACTTATCCGGCTGCATTGTCTGCTACAGTAAAAGTGATGGCTGAACTGCATTACTTTGCCACTGGGTCTTTCCAGTACACCGTGGCCAGCGCCGGTGGGATGTCACAGCTTATGTTCAGCATGGCGTTGCATGATGTCCTGTCTGCATTGATGACCTACAAGGACAGCTATATACACTTTCCAAGGAGAAATGAAATGGCAGCTGTGAAGGGGGATTTTTATGATCTTGGACGCATCCCAAATGTTGTGGGAGCCATTGACAGTACCCACATTGGCCTAGTTCCACCACAGGCATGTGAAGACATCTATTGTAACCGCAAACATCACCACTCCATTAATGTGCAAGTGGTATGCCAAGTAGATCAGATCATATCACACACGTGTGCAAAGTATCCAGGTTCGGCACATGACTCATACATTCTGCGGAACAGCAGCATACCACAATTGATGGCAAATCTTCACCCAGAGCGTGCCTGGCTTGTTGGTGTGTCAATGGGCGGTGTCAATGAGTGTGATGTATGTGTGACATGCTGCTCTCCTCACATATTACCATTACATTGTTTCTCACAACTAGGTGACTCAGGGTGTCCCAATCGTCCGTGGTTGCTGACCCCACTGAGTAATCCAACTACGCCCGGGGAAGTCCACTTCAATGATGCCCATGGGAGGACACGTCGTGTGGTGGAGCGCACTTTTGGACTTCTAAAGTCTAGATTGAGGTGTCTGGACAAGAGTGGTGGTGCACTTCTCTACTCACCCCAGAAGGTGTCAGATCATAGTCGCCTGCTGCATGCTACACAACCTGGCCTTGCGCAAAGAGATAACCCTGATTCAGGACGATGATGTAATGTAATGTAATGTAATTGGGCACTTATAAAGTGCAACTGCCACTCCAAGGAGCATCATCGCGCTAAGCGGCACATAAAGAACCTGGCTGACGAACCCATACCAGAAGAATAGGGGACGTGAAGAGTAGGTATTAGATTAAAGTTCTACATACGGCGTCAGATGTTATGAAGATCCAAGTTTTCAGAGCTTTCCTAAAGAGAGTCTCGGATTGAATTTGACGGAGCTTGTATGGAAGTATGTTCCAGGCCTTAGACCCTATTACTGCAAGTGATTTCCTCCTTTTGAAATGAGTCTAAACGCTGGAACCTTTAGCAAATTGGCGCTGGACGACCTAAGGTTCCGAGTGGGTACATAATGCCTGAATTTGGTTCGGAGATAGAGGGTACCTGTGGCATGAACTGTCCTGAAAGTAATTAGCAGGACCTTGAAAAGGACTCATTTATGAATTGGCAGCCAGTGGAGCGTTTCTAGGGCTGCTGATGCAGATGACTTCCTAGGCCATTTCAACACTAGACGTGCAGCTGCATGTTGGACCATCTGAAACCTGTGGAAAACTGACTTATTTGTGCTTGCATACAAACTGTTACAGTAGTCAAGTCTTGACGTGATTAGGGCCACAGCAACTGTCTGTCGGGCAGCAATGGGAAGCAGGTCAAATAATTTTTTAAGCGTTTTTATGATGTGAAAACAGGTCCCAGCAACTGCCAGGGATTGTTGTTTAAAGGAGAGAGCAGGAGCACACCCACACATGCCCAGTGACGATGATAGTGGTGAGGAAGAAGGTCTTGACCTGCGTGAACTGCTCATCGCCAACTACTTCCATTGAGTGTTAGCTTTGAGGAACTATGACTGTGTCTGTGCGCTTTGCTGTTGTCTCCCAAACTTGGAGGATTGTTGCAGGGATCCTGCCCACAGACAGAACTATGCACAGGATTATAGGACTTGGGCAGGCAGGGACTGTGTCCTCCTACCACCTGAGTACCCATAAGCACAGGACCAAATAGCTATAGTGCCTCACTACTTCTCCTACTCACTGACAGTGAAACAAGCGCTTATACACCCCAGGACACAACACTCTCAGATCTCTCAGGAATCGCGGTAACAAGACATACCCTGTCGCCCTCACTCTTATACTTGTCCACAATATGATCAGTTGAAGACAAGAAACGTTTTCAAATGTTTATTTCAACTAACGTGTCCTAACATGCAGTATACGTGCCACAACAAGCAGAATAATGCATAATACAAAAACAGTCAGCATAGAAACATGTCCATATATCATGAAGGGAGATGTCATATTAATAAGCCCTCAGGAGGAAGACCTACGAGCCTATCCCCCCTCCCCTTGCTAGAAGAAGTCTTATTATGTATCCCAAGATCTCTGGGCTTTGTCAGCAGACCCCATTCCTCAGCCTATAGATGGTGAAATGTACATCACATGTGCTGTGTCGCTCTTCTCTCTGGAAGAATCCCTCTCCAGGTGTGGGGCACCTAGCCCACCTCCCCATAATATCAAAAAGGCATCCGTGGGCTCTAGCAGCTGCGAGAGTTTGTTGAGTCTGGGTGCTATGGCCTGACCAGAACATAATGACAAGGGACATTGTTTTACGACCTTGGACATGATGTTCAGACTGTACTCCAGGACCGTGCAGAGAACAAGCTCTGCGGACAGTTCTCATGTGAAAGACATAAACAAAGCTACTTGCAAAACAACATAGCCATGTATTAATGTGCGCTAAAGCTGCATAATGGAAGCCGGGCTCATACTAGGCAACAATGTCCACAACGGCCATTTAACAGCATCCCCTTGCTCAGGCCTGTGATACCAAGCGAAACAGACCGCAAAGGTAAGCAGAGTCAAAGCGAATGGAGACAGGGCCAAAGTTTGAGATAAATCAAAGGAAATTTCTGAAGGAGGCGAGAAAAGGTAAAACAATATTGAATTAGTTCAAAAACAGTTGCGGATGCTGGTAAGTAGTTACGAATCCAAGAAAGCACTTGCAGCTTCAAAGGCAAGCAGTTCCAAAAGACAATCAGAATCAGCTTCAGCAAAAAGGACCTCCATCCAATCCAGTAGTATGAAGGAACAGATGTGCTCCTCGCACTCCGTGGACGAAAGGAGCATTTCAGGGCAACCTGGAAGAGGTTTGATGTAGGCATGGCACAGGAGACGTTGCGCAAACGCACAGGCGCAGCTGGCAGCCCGTCTGCCACGTTGTAAGGCATCCCATAAACGGCTATCACCAGAACAGTCCTGGTCGTGGGCCAACAAAGGACTCACCCACAGGTCATAATCCAGATCAGCAAGAGATGTGTTGGAAAGGCAGACATCCATGGCCCATTGAAAGGGACATTGGCGACAGTAGAACACAGGTTGCACGCAGGTGAAATAGGCATAGTGGAAGGTTAGCCTATAACTGATGCGAAGCACAGCTAATGGCAAACATCCAAAAATAAGCTGCATTTGTTCACGGTACAGTTGCAACTGACCGGGGTTGGCCTGGACAACAGGACGGGCAGCCATTGCGTAAGAGCAGTAGGAATACCATCACTCTGCAGAACAGCCAAAGGAGTGATGGTAAACCGCCAAATGCACTTGAAAAATTGAATAAATGACACCCGGTAGTACTCCAAAAATAGTCTGAAACGAAGTAACAAGGCCATAGCCCACAAGTTAATAAAATATGTGCAAGGCCTTCAGTATCAGACGCTTTTAAAATTTGGTGTATCAGTTCCCCAAAATGAAGTGGGAGAGTCGTGTTTAGCAGTGACTGAATCTCACTGGACGTTCGAGCCACCTGCAATTCGAAGGTCTCACGGGCTGATGTGAGAGCGACTTCTTGTTGAAACAAAAGCGCTTTGAGCCTGCTTAACTCATTGAAGTCTGCTTTCATAGTGGGAATGTGAGGCCACAACTAACTATCTACAATCCTATATGGGGGAGTAAAAAAACATTGCTACAGCAAGTTACACGTTGTGAAACTGTTACTGTATACAGGACGCCTGCCCGTAAACCGCAGCGGTTGTGGTTATTCAGGATAAGATAACTTCCATTAAAAAGGTGATTTGCATGGGAATGTTGGCAGGGACTGGTGTTCCTTTTTAAAAACATGCAAAAATTTTGCATGATACATTACAAGCCCCGTGTAAATGTCCTTGAGTTAGTGAAGGCGACAATGTCCCCAACGGCAATTTAACAGGATGTGTTTGGATGCTGGCTCTTGTTGGCACACTGCTAAGGGTTACATTGTGCAGCGCTCTGTGAGTTTTACAACTTATGTCATGTCCATGTTGATGGTAGTAGGGGGATGGGAGGACACTGCTTCACCTCCCAGCACAGTTCACCCCTTAGCATCCTGGTAAATGCAGTTCAGTTCAAATGCTTACTTGAAATGTAGCTGAAGTGTTTCCCCAAAGTTGGTCAGGGAGAGGTACAGAGACCTAAGAGGATTGTGGCAGCTTTCTCAGCAAACACAGAATTTCATTTTTTAGCTCTACTGATGAAGGATAATATCCAGGAACACATGTGACTAGAGATTCACAGCACTAACCTGCAACAACCTTGGTGAAACACTTCAACGGAAATTCAAGTAAACATTTAAACTGAAGTGCTTTTACCAGGATGCTAAGGGGTGAACTGTGCTGGGAGGTGAAGTAGTGTCCTCCCATCCCCCTTCGGTCCATGTTGATGGTGTTGGCCAGTGTTATCTGGAATGCATCGTGTACAGTGTTGCCTAGTGGTGTGCTTTAGCTGTCATGCCATCATATGTCAACTCACTGGTTTTTTCTTGTGTCGTTCTAGGTTCCTCCGCTCTCGCAATGGATTGTCGCATTCAAATCTTGTGATACATTGCAATGTGAGTTAACATGCTACTTACTATGATAAACATGTTACTGACAAAAAGGCATAGGGGTGTGAATTGTGTTTATTTTGACATGAGTGACAGGTGAGTGGTGAAGTTGAAAGTGCTTGTACATGGATACTTAAAGTAGTACACACAATGGTGGAATTCCACAGTCCAACAGAACACTCCCATCATTGTGGCAATGTGGGATCAGATCTACAACAAAATCAATGCTCAGTGTGACACTGGTGACATCAACGGTGGCTACTAGAACTGGTACGGCACAGTGCTTTGCCACGTGATCGTCCCGGGGTCTGTTTTTGACGTCCCCTCTGCGGTTTGGCAGCGGGGTGACCTGCTGCATGCTCAGAGGTGTCTGAGGATTCGCTGTGTTGTGATTCGCCCCTCCCTGTGGCCGCTGCTGAAGTGTTGTGACTAGCATCCGGCTGGCCACGGGGATTGTGGGCATCTATTTGAGCTGCATGAATGTCCCTCAGAACATCCACAAGCTGGCCGACGTACTCAGCAATTTGACCCAAGCGTGTGTCCATGGACCTCTGCAGCTGGCGGAGTTCACACATTTCTTCAAAGACCTGGCCCATCTGTCCCTGGTTCTGCTGATATGCACCAAGGAAGTTTCCACGGTGGCCAGGGCCTCAGTCTCCTTATCCTCCTGTGACTGTCCCCTAGTTTGCCTCCCACCTGCCATGCAGACACGGACCTGTGGCGTTGCCTGTCGCCGCCGCCGCACACTGTCCCCAGCGTCCCCAGGCTGCCTGATGGTATTGGCAACAACTGCCACAGGGACAGTGTTGGAGGCAGCGGTGGGGATGGTGGAGGTGGCTGCCACACAGGTCGTTGTTGTAGGGGTCAGCGTTGTTGTTGCAGTTGTTGTGGGAGTCGTGGTGGTGGTGGTAGTGGGGGGGACAGTGAGGTCCTGGGACTGAGCTTGCCTGGCCACGCCGGAGGGGCCAGGTCGGTCCTCCTCCTCCTCATCCAAAAAAAACAGGGAATCTGCATCCGCGAGTTCACCTTCCTGGGGGGGAGACTGGCTTGGCTCATTCATGTCACGGTCACCTGCTGTTGCTAGCGAGTCACCTGTTGAACAGAGGTTAGATTGTCAGCATGTTCAGTACACAGCACAACTTTGACGATCATGTTTTGCACATTTCATTTGAGATGACCTGACTTTTGACATTGGCATTACTTGGCATTCGTAACAGTTTGTCAGCAGTCGAACA
Organism: Calotriton arnoldi; assembly: GCA_963921515.1. NCBI lineage: Eukaryota > Metazoa > Chordata > Amphibia > Caudata > Salamandridae > Calotriton > Calotriton arnoldi. The sequence goes on from CAWUFW010021202.1 coordinate 25,100, forward strand.
TGATGAAGAGGAACATACATTGCTCATTAGCGATGTGACATGGCTGAAGCAACAATTTCATATGTACAGATATTGTATTTCCAAGAAAATGTCCTCTGGTACCAACTTTTTGCTCATCCACTTCAGTTGATAATAGGATATTTGTGACTTTTCTATGAGTATCTGTCTACTATGCCGCAACTTCATGATTTTTGTTGTGCTTTTTGCACTGACTTCCTGTGGTTTGTGATGTTTGACTGAGTCTCCATGCATGTGTTGTGTTGATGTGAGCCTTTATGCTTTGAGACAATGGGACTTGCACATTGGATTTTGGCCATTGCGTTCTTCGGTTTTGCTTTGCAGTTACATGTGACTTCATCAATGACACTGTGATTAATGTGACCTCTCAATGGGATTAGCTGTGTGTGCACTGGCTACAACTTATGGAGCTTTACAGAGTTGGCTAACAAATGCGGGATGTGGTGATCATATAGCTCCATGCTGTTTGGGAAGGAGGCCAGGGTGCATGAGCTGACTACCTACCTGTAAGGTGAAGCAGAGGAGGGAGCTGGCTGCCAAATGGCTGTGAGGTGGGGAGCGTGCTACATGCTGTTTGGGAGGGAAGACAGAGGGCCTTGTGGGAGTGGTGGTCTTGCTGTCAGGTCTCAGCAACCCCCTCCCCAGTAAGATGGCTACCTACCTGTTAGGAGGCACTGTCGAGGGTGATGGCTGCCACATGGCTCTGGGGTAGGGAGGGTGCTCCATGCTGTTTGGGAGGGAGGCCAGGGAGCATGAGCTGACTACCTACCTGTGAGGTGAAGCAGAGGAAGGAAATGCTACCCTTGTGAGACCTTCATATTGAAAGCGTGCATTCTACATGAGTTTGATTTGGTCTGGCAATTGAGGCTCACTTGTTGTACACAACAGTACATTACAGTGGGATGTGATCATTTTGTTTGTACTTACCAGCCTCCAATCCCCCCTCGATTCCTGTGAGACTCTCTGGATGCAGTATGGCAAGCACCTTCTCCTCCCATCCATTGGAGGTTAGTGGTGAAATGGGAGGGCCGCCACCAGTTCTTTGGGCCGCCTCGTGGTTCCTCTAGGCCTGAGCCTTGACCCGGGCCTTGAGGTCGTTCCACCGCCTTTTGATGTCACGCCGTGTGCGTAGTGTGGTCCCTACTGCATTGACTTTGTTGTAGATCCTTGCCCACATCTGATTTTTGCGCACAAGTGGGGTCTGTTGGACCAGGTTCCCATACAAATGTGGTTCTACCCCAATTATCTCGCCTACCAGCACTTTCAACTCTGTGTCTGAGAATTTGGGCATTTTTTGATTGGGCATGGTGCAAATGAATGAAAGGTGCAGGGTGCAAGGTGGTGATGAAGATGTGTGAGGTGTGTCAGGTGTGTGGATGAGAAGTGGTGGTGTGTGGAGTTGGGTGGGAGTGATGTTGTGCTGTGTGACAAAATGGTTTCCTGTCTCTCAAGCTCTCTCTGTCTCAGCGCCTGCTTTGCAAAGCATGCTGGTCCAGGAAGGGGTTGGTTTTATACTGTGATATGTGGGTGTGTCCACATGAGTGATGACCACCAGGTGTATCTTCCATGCTGACCATGGCTTTCATTTCAGAAATCCATTTGTGTTGTATCATTGATGCGTGTCTGATGTGATTGAGGGCTGCGGAGAGTACAGGCACACTTTGAGCATTGTAGTGAAGTTTGTTCTGACCGCCATTCATTTTGCCTGAGCGCGACCCAGGCGGTCAGAACAGCAATGATCGTTACGCCAGCTCCGCTATCTCATTGTAATTAGCCGTGTGATCATTCCGCTGCAAATGTTACTAAACTTCACATGGCTGACTCATTGTCAGTGAAATTGCTCTCCCACCCTCGCAGCTCCACCATTAAGTGAGGCCTGCCCCTGCACTCTTGAGTGTTGGTGATCGAGGCCCTCCTCTACCCGCAGGTTTCCCTGCGCCTCATCCCTGGTGGTCCAGTGGACCTCTGTCTCCTTCCTCTCACTCTGCTTTTTCACTCGTTTTTCTACCCTTTTTATCTTTCACCTTTCTGCACTTTTCTGCATCTCTCCTCTTTTGTGCCTTATTTCTGCACATTTTCCCTTTCTCTCGCTCTGCTCTTTCACTCGTTTTCACTCGTTTTTCTACCCTCTTTTATCTTTCACCATTCTGCACTTTTCTGCATCTCTGCTCTTTTGTGCCTTATTTCTGCTTATTTTCCCTTTTTTCTTTATCCCTTATTTCCTCCCTTTACCTTTCCCCACCGCTGCTGCCCCCGTGGCCCCTCCCCCCAGCGCGACCGGCCCAATCCAGCTCCCCTCCCCGCTCCCGCCTCCCAGCTGTCCAGCCCTCCCGACCCCTACTTAATGGCGGCCACTGCGGGGCAGGCGAGCAAGACCACTTACTCATTGTCAGTGAAATTGCTCTCCCACCCTCGCAGCTCCACCATTAAGTGAGGCCTGCCCCTGCCCCTGCACTCTTGAGTGTTGGTGATCGAGGCCCTCCTCCACCCGCAGGTTTCCCTGTGCCTCATCCCTGGTGGTCCAGTGGACCTCTGTCTCCTTCCTCTCACTCTGCTCTTTCACTCGTTTTTCTACCCTTTTTATCTTTCACCTTTCTGCACTTTTCTGCATCTCTGTGCGGCTGGTGCACCGAAGGTGCGTCAAAGGCAAGCCCGTCTGCGCCCGTTTGCGACCCGTCCGCGACCAGCACCAGGAACCCTGGACCTCTGCCCTGCCAACGCTACGACCCAGCAGCACTCCACGCACTCAACCCAGGCCGCAACAACTGCAAGCTAGCATCACCAGCCGACACCCACGGACCATTCAGCTGTCACCGCTGCGGGCACACCTGCAGCACCGCCGAGAACGCGGATCCAGCACAACCCGCCCACAAGAACACAACCGAACCGAAGACCCTGCAATGCATCCTCCTCAACGTCCGATCCCTCCACAAACACGCCACAGAAATCTGGGACCTCCTCGACAGCACCACCCCGGACGTAGCGTTCTTCACCGAAACCTGGACCAACACCACCTCGGGACCAGACATCGCCATCGCCATCCCCCAAGGATACAAGATCTCCAGGAAGGACCGCCCCACCCACCCAGGAGGAGGAATCGCCATCGTCCACAAATCCAGCCTCCGCCTGAGCACACTCCCCGACGAGCCCACAGAACTGATGGAACACCTTCACTTCAAGATACTGGCCAGCCCCACCGCCACCCTCCGAGGAACCCTCATCTATTGACCCCCTGGACCCCGCGGACCCCACGGACCCTTTGCCAACTCCATCACGGACATTATCTCCCCGCAGGCCATCGCATCCACCACCTACACCCTGCTGGGAGACCTCAACTTCCACCTCGACAACCAACTGGACCCCAACACCACATCCCTCCTGGACAACCTCCACAACATTGGACTCTGTCAGATCGTGACCGAGCCCACGCACTCAGCAGGACACACCCTCGACCCCCTCTTCACTACAGGAAACTCCATCACCTTCAGCCACACCACCGAACTCCCATGGACCGACCATCGTTGCGTCCACTTCACCTTCAGAACACCCACCATCCACAGACACCAGCACCTGCTTCCACGAAGAAACTGGACCAAAATCACCGACGACCAGCTCACCTCCTCACTCAACAACTCCACCCCAACCATCGCGGAAAACGACGACCCCAACACCGCAGCCCGAACCCTGCATAGATGGATCTCGGACAGCACCAACACCATAGCCCCCTCAAGAAAAACAACAATACCCGTGCCAAGAAAGCCAGATGGTTTACCACCGAACTTCGAGAGTCCAGACGCACATGCCGCCACCTCGAAAAGGCCTGGAGGAACACCAAATCCACAGAAGCCCACAACAACTTCAGAGCCGCCACCAACGCCCACCATCAACTCATCAGAGAAACGAGGAAAAAGCGATTGAAGACAGAATCTCCACCCACGCGCACAACAGCAAGGAACTCTTCAGCATCATCAAGGAGTTCGCCCAACCCACCAGCGAGTCTACCGACATCCCTCCCTCACAAGACCTCTGCGACAAACTCAGCACCTTTTTCCACCACAAAATCAAGAGCATCTACGACAACTTCGACGAAGACAACCAACACACTGAACCCTCACCAACCACCCCCGACACCCGGAAACCAGCGATTGATGACTGGACAGCCCTCACCACCGAAGACACACTGAAGACAATGAAGTCAATCCACTCAGGGGCCCCCACGGACCCCTGCCCCCACCACATCTTCAACAGAGCCGCCGACACCATCGCACCCATGCTCCGCCACACCATCAACCGCTCCCTGGCGACCGCCTGCTCCCCGACGACTGGAAACACGCCGAGGTCAACCCCCTCCTAAAGAAACCCTCAGCGGACCCCACCGACCTCAAAAACTACAGACCCATCTCCCTGCTCCCGTTCCCAGCGAAAGTCATCGAGAAAGCCATCAACAGCCAACTCGCCACATTCATTGAAGGACACAACATCCTCGACTCCTCCCAATCCGGCTTCAGAAAAAACTACAGTACGGAAACCGCCCTCCTCGCCGCAACAGATGACATCTGCACCCTACTGGACAAAAGAGAAACAGTAGACCTCATCCTCCTCGACCTATCAGCGGCGTTCGACACAGTCTCCCACCGCACCCTAATACGCAGACTCTACGATGCAGGAATCCAGGACAAGGCCCTCGACTGGATCCGCTCCTTCCTCTCCGGCAGGACGCAGCGGGTCAGACTCCCCCCTTTCCTCTCGGACCCCACACCTACCACCTGCGGAGTCCCCCAGGGCTCCTCTCTCAGCCCGACGCTCTTCAACGTCTACATGGCTCCACTTGCCCCCATCGTCAGAACCTACGGACTCAACATCGTGTCATACGCAGACGACACCCAGCTCATCCTCTCCCTATCCAATGAGCCCAACACCGCCAGACGCAACTTTCGAGAAGGCATGGAAGCCGTCGCCAAATGGATGAAAAACAGCTGCCTACAACTAAACATCAACAAAACAGAAGTACTCATCATGGGCCCAAACCCCGACGCCTGGAGCGACACCTGTTGGCCCCCCGCCCTCGGAAACCCGCCAACCCCCACAGACCACGCACGCAACCTGGGAATCATCCTGGACTCCGAGCTCAAAATGGACCGCCAGATCAACTCTGTCTCATCTTCCTGCTTCCACACCCTCCGCCTCCTTCGTCAAATGGATCCCCCTCGAACACCGAAAGACCGTCACTCACGCCCTGGTCACCAGCAGACTCGACTACGGCAACGCACTCTACGCCGGAATAAACAAAAACCTCACCCGCAAGCTACAGAACATCCAGAACGCCGCCGCAAGACTGGTCCTCAACCTGCCAAAACACTGCCACATCTCCCAGCACCTGCGCACACTCCACTGGCTCCCCGTCGAGGCGAGAATCACCTTCAAGATGCTCACCCACGCACACAAGGCCCTCCACGGCACCGGACCAGCATACCTGAACAGCCGACTCAAATTCCACGCACCCCAAAGGACCCTACGATCAGCCCAGCTCTCCTACGCCGTGGTCCCCCGCACCAGAAAGACCAGATCGGGAGGCCGCTCCTTCTCCTTCCTCGCGGCCAAAGCATGGAACGCCCTTCCGCTCCACCTCAGACAGACAACATCGCTCCCCATCTTCGCAAGAAACCTCATAACCTGGCTCTTCGACAGACCCCCTCCTTGATGGAATGGAACCTGCACCCCCCCACCTGTAGCACCTTGAGACCCTTACGGGTGAGTAGTCGCGCTTTAACAAACCCCTGATTGATTGATTGATGGCTACATTGTACCTGGTACAGAATAATATTTTTTATAAGAATGTAGATGTTGATGAAGAAGTAATATGCTTAGAAGATGAATCACTAATGTCAAGTGGACTGGGGCGTGGCCAGCAGCCAACTAATGTCAAGTGGACAAATAGAAAAAGTGGACAAGCCCAGGACTGAAGAGATTTATGAACATTATACTATGCATCAAAAGAAATGTATCTAAAACTGCAGGCTTAGAAAAGACTTTACATGTATGTATAAACTGTCGGGTAATTTTGTGGCGTAATTTGAATGTAGAAGAAGGTTTAGTAAATGGAGCAATGGGAAAAGTTGTTGATTTTGTACATTTTCAGAATAAAGATGGAATAGAATTTTTGATTATAAAATTTAATCAGATTAAGGTGGTAAGACAGATAGGGCATTGTGTTGTACGTTTTTTTGCTTGTGAAAGATTTTTATGTTCGCAGACAACAGTTTTCTCTGTCTTTAGCATATGCAGTAACTATTCATAAATCTCAAGGTTTAAGTATAGATAGAGCTTTTGTAAATATTGAAAGTACGGTGTTCAAAGAGGGAATGGCATACGTTGCATTGTCTCGAGTAAGAACATTGTCTGATTTGTATTTGATAGATTTTGATAAGAAAAAAGTTAGTGCTGATGCAAATTGTGTAAGAGAGTACAATTGTATAAGAAGACTTTATGCTCCTGATTTAGGTGAATATCCCATATATGAGAAACGTATAGTGTGTCCAAAACGGAAATATGTCAAAGAAGCCACCGAGGTTCAAAAAAGGAAAGCAACTGAAGAAAAAGTTGAAAGTATAAAGAAAAAAAAAATAGAAAGTGTTGATGATATTGTAGGATACCAGTTAGAAAACAGTTCAGGCATCAACTGTTATGCTAATATGATTCTGAATGTTGTGTTTCATTTACCACAGCTTCATCATGAAATCATGGAAAATCGTGAAAAAGATTTTGTTCTTTACTACATAATGTATTTCAACAGTTGATAAATGACAGAACTAAAATGCATACTGCTTCTGGCATTGGGCATCTTTTAGATATATGTATTGGTTCATTGACATTTACTCTCAACATACAACAAGATGCACAAGAATATATATATATTTTTTTTATATTTCAAATAATCTTTATTCAATTTTCACATGCTTATGCTTGGAGTATTAGAACATGAAGGAATACACATTGAAAACTTATTTGGACTAAGTTACAAGTGGAACCATTAGTGTGAAGAGTGTTCATTTACTTCTACCACTGAAATACAAACAGAACGATTCCTATACTTGACAATACCAGACTGCGAATCAGTACCTTTTAACAAATTGATAAAAACAGCAAATCAGGATATGAGATGGTCAAATTGTAGATCAGAGATATTGTCTACATTACATAGAGAAAGGTTTGAAAAATATCAAATTTTAATGTTACAAAGATGTAGAGCAAATGGGAGAAAATTGGAAACAAAAATTACAAATTTTAAAGCAAGTCAAATATCTATTTCAGGGAGAACTTATACAACAGCAGCTATTATTTTTCATGAAGGAGTTACTGCAACATCTGGACACTATACTGTTTATTTAAAGTATAATAAAGGATCGAACCTTTGCAATGATGCCCACTTGGAATTAAAACCTAGATTGCCTTATGAATTACCAAATTCATATTTGCCATTTCTGCAGCCAAAGTTTTGAGTACATCATTCGGCCTATTGGGAAGATGTAAACAGAAAGTAGACAGCACTGCAAACTATTCGTATTTATAATTAGTGTTTGGATTATTATTTGCGCTAATTGATATTACTTTTGGAAAATTGTGTTTAAAAGCAAAAAGTTTATATATTTGTTGTCTATATTGTACACGATGTAAATGAGAGTCTACATTTTGGCAAATGTATTTGAGATAAATAATAGAGTTAATGTAGATGAAGGAAGTAATTAACAAAGTGTAGATAGGAAAATGCATAGCTACACATATTGATAATGATGCTCTATGCTGATTAGGGTTTTTGTTCTACAATCAATTTGATTGTTTTTTTCCCCGCTGTTCAATGGTGATACTACATTGAAATCACTGTGTATGGTGAAGTTAAGTGGAATCTGAGAACAGCAAAAAAGGGAAACTGAAAATGTTGCGTAATTCTAAATTTATGTTGTGTTCTTAAAAATATAATATTATAGTTTCTGTAATATATTATCATTAAATAACAGTTTTTCTTTTTCTTCTTTATAGTAGCTACTGTTCAAGTTTGAAAACTGTTTTAACGCTGTTTAGGATAATACTACTCTAAAATAGTTCTACTGAGTAATGTATCTAAATTACTTGAAAGGTAAAAATACATAATATAATATGCATGATAACCTGGATTTTTTTTTTATTATATGTTATTTGTTCCTAATATAAGTAATGTTCATCCTTTACACTATTTGAAGAGTATCATCATAGTTCTGAGGAGTAGTATCATACTTACTGTTAGACCTGGTACCATTGGCGTGAGTCTCCCTTCCATTTTTTTGCTGATGCTGTTTTCGATATGTTTTGCTGGTTTAGATGCTTTGGGCACTGTGCCACTACTATTCAGTGCCACAGTGCAAGTGCTCCCTATTGTAAATTGTTGTAATGGATTAGTGACTCCATGATTGGCTTATTTGATTTACTTGTCAGACCCTAGTACAGTGCACCATGTGTGCCCAGGGCCTGTAAATCAAATGCTGCTAGTGGGCTTGCAGCACTGAGTGTGCCACCCACAGAAGCAGCTTGTAAAGTGTGTCTCAGGCCTGCCATTGCAGAGCCTGGGTGCAGTCCAGTACTGCCATGTTGACTTGGTAAGTGCACCCACTTGCCAGGCCCTAAACCTTCCCTTTTCTACATATCAGACACCCCTAAGGTAGGCCCATGGGCAGGGTGCATTGTATGTAAAAGGTAGGACATGCCCTGATGTGTGTGGCATGTCCTGATAGTGAATTACAGCCAATTTCGTTTTTCACTATTGCAAGGCTACCTGTCCACATAGGCCAGAATGGGCAGTTTGATTATAACATCTTATAATCCTAACTGACCCAGGGAACATGGCAGAAAAACTAATTTAGTATGCCTGAACTCAGAATGATAAAATACATCTTTTAGTGAAGTTGGTTTTAACAATCTATGTTTGAAAATACCACTTTTAGAAAGTGGGTATTTTCATACCTAACCATCCAGCCTGCCTCTGCTAGGTTGTGTATTGCATGTTTGGTTTGTGAGTGACAGGAGGGCTTGGGCTCCAGCAGTCTGATGAGTCAGGGCTGGGCTGAATAGGACCTTGGCTGCAAAGAGAGTGGGGGGCGGACATTTCCTTTCACTCCCCTGAGCCCTCATAGAATAGAGAGTAGGGGGAGGAGATTTCCTTTCAGCTCCCTGGGCCAGGTCTGCTTACAACAATTCTGTCTCCACCTCCTGCCAGGAAGCTGCACAGAACTGGTTTTGGCTAGGTACAGGCACCCTGTGCCTTCAGAGGACAAAGGATTTACTAGTATAAATATTGGGGCCAGACCCCAAGACTTTAGATCACTTCTGGGAATCAAGACGGACCTTTGCCAAGGAGAAGAACCAGGGAATCTGAAGGAGTTTGACTGCCCCTGTGCCAGTGTGCTATTTTCTGGGGTTGGCCTGCAGTGGTTTCTTTATTGCCAAGGAAAGGGGAAAGGCTTTTATTGAAACTTTCATCGTCTTGAAGAAGAATCTCCAAGGGCTTGAACTGTGCTTGCCTCCTGCTGAAGTCTCAGGAATACAAGACTTCACCCCCAGTTCCCCCCTGAATTTCCTTGCTGGGAATTCTGTCTGCAGAAGCCTGCATATTGTTGGGAGCTAGAAGCGTGATTCAACGAGAAGAAGCGTGTCGCATCCGCAGCTGTTGCCGTCGCATCATCGGAGAAGCGTGTCGCCACCGCAAGGGTCGCCGTTGCATCACCGGAAGAAGCGTGTCTCCGTCGCAGCTGTTTGTCGTCGCATCACCGGAGAAGCGTGTCGCCACCGCAAGGGTCGTCGTCGCATCACCGGAGAAGCATGTCGCAGGGCCTGTCACAGCTCAGAAGTTACAGAGTTCGCCGCACGGCCGTCGGGCGTGCACGCATCGCCTTCACGTCGTCGCATCGCATCAAAGACGCCATCTTGTCGCATCGCACCAGATCGTCGCATCGCAGCGCCATCTTGTCGCATCACAACCGGAACGCAACACGAGATCGGCGCATCACCTCCTCTTCGGTAAGGAACAGACGCATCGCCTCCCCCCCGAAGCAAGGAACCAACACATCGTTCTCCCTGCGAACCTTTTGTTTATCTTGCGTGACGCATCCAAAGGTACTTTGTGAGAAACGTGTCGCATTTACCATCATCTTTGAACTAAGCTATTTCTACCATCTAAAAGTCATTTTCTTAATACTGTATTGTGGATTTTTGTCGCTTGGGTCTTGTGTTAAGTCTATATAAAGAATACCTATTTTTATAAAACCTGTGTGGTGTCCATCTGTAGTGTTTTCACTGTATTACTGTATGTGTTCACAAATGCTTCACACACTGCCTCTGAGATAAGCCTGCCTGCTCGTGCCAAGCTACCAAGGGGGTGAGCAGGGGTTATTTAGCAGTGTAGCCCCCTTACCCTGACTAGAAGCAAGGGTCCCTACTTGGTCAAAGGTACCTACCTCTGCCAACTAGAGACCCCCAGTTCTAACACTTACTTTTTACAAAAGTGCATAGACCAATAAAAGTGCTTTAATTGCAAGTTATTTACTCCTCATTATAAAGGACAGGTGTGTGCTAAACTCCCTATCCAAGGACTTCTCAGATGCAACATAGAAAAGATATGCACTAATAGAATTACCCAGGGACTACCCATCCACTCATTGAATGAAACAGATACTATGAATGCACTCATGCAATCACACAGGGACTACCTGTACACTTATTCATTACTATCTATGCACTCATAGAATCAGCCAGACAGTGCTGTTGCACTCATGCAATTACTCAGGCACTATTCTTGTAGTCAATCATTGACACAGGCATTACCCATGCACTCATCCATTCTCTCAGGCACTACCCATGCACTAATCAAATGACCCAGGCACTACTCTTTCACTCATCCTTTCACTCACGCACTACCTATGCACTCATCCAATCACCCACGCACTATGCCTGCCCTCATGCAATCACCCAGAAAGTTCCCATGCACTCATGCAATCACTTAGGCACTATTCTTGCAGTCTGCCATTCACTCAGGCACTACCCATGCACTCATCCATTCTCTCAGGCACTACCCATGTACTCATGCAGTGACCCAGGCATTACTCTTGCACTCATTCTTTCACTCAGGCACTACCCGAGCACTGATCTAAGCACCCAAGGATTGCTGTTCCACTCATGAAGTCACTCAGGCACTACCCATGCACTCATCCATTCTTTCAGGTACTACCCATGCACTCATCCAGTGACCCAGGCACTACCCTTGCACTGATCCTTTCACTCACGCACTGCCCATGCACTCATCTAAGCACCCAGGCATTACCCTTGCAGTCATGAAGTCTCTCAGGTACTACATATGCAGTCATCCAATCACCAAGGCAGTACCCCTGCACTCAAACAATCGCCCAGGTACTACCCATGCACTCATGCAATTACTCAGGCCCTACTCTTACACTCAACCATTCACTCAGGCACAACCCACGCACTTATCTTTTCTCTTAGGCACTACCCATGAACTTATCCTATGAGCCAGACATTACCCTTGCACTCACCCTTTCAGTCAAACACTACCTATGCACTCTTCCAATCACCCAGGCAGTACCTTTGCACTCATGCAATCACTCAGGCACTATTATTGTACTCAACCATTCAGTCAGGTACTACCCATGCACTCATCCATTCTCTCAGGGACTACCCATGCACTCATCCAATGACCCAGGCACTACCCTTGTACTGATCCTACCACTCATTCACTACCCATTCACTAATCTAACCACCCAGGTATTACCCTTGTATTCATGAAGTCACTCAGGTACTACACATGCAGTCATCCAATCACCCAGGCAGTACCCCTACACTCATGCAATGACCCCAGCACTACCCATGCACTCATGCAATCACTCAGGCACTACTCTTACACTCAACCATTCAGTCAGGCACTACCCATGCACTCATCTTTTCTCTTAGGCACTACACATGCACTCATCCTATGACCCAGGCATTACCCTTGCACTCATACTTTCATGCAGGCACCACCCATGCACTCATCCATTCTCTCAGGCACAAGTCATGCACTAATGCAATAACCCAGGCATTATCCTTGCACTTATCTTCTCAGTCAAGCATTACCCATGCACTCATCCAATCACCCAGGCAGTACCTCTGCACTCATGCAATCACTCAGGCACTATTCTTCTACTCAACCATTCAGTCAGGCACTACCCATGTACTCATCCATTCACTCAGGTACTACCCATGTACTCATCCAATCACCCAGGCACTATACCTGCACTCATACAATCACCCAGGTACTACCCATGCACTCATGCAATCACTCAGGCACTACCCATGCACTCATATATTCTCTCAGGCACAACTCTTGCACTAATGCAATAACCCAGGCATTATCCTTGCACTTATCCTTTCAGTCAAACACTACCTATGCACTCATCCAATCACCCAGGCAGTACCTTTGCACTCATGCAATCACTCAGGCACTATTCTTGTACTCAATCATTCAGTCAGGTACTACCCATGCACTCATCCATTCTCTCATGCACTACCCATGCACGCATCCAATGACCCAGGCACTACCCTTGTACTGATCCTTCCACTCATGCACTACCCATGCACTAATCTAACCACCCAGGTCTTACCCTTGTATTCATGAAGTCACTCAGGTACTACACATGCAGTCATCCAATCACCCAGGCAGTACCCCTACACTCATGGAATCACCCAGGCACTACCCATGCACTCATGCAATCACTCAGGCACTACTCATGCACTCATCTTTTCTCTTAGGCACTACATATGCACTCATCCTATGACCCAGGTATTACCCTTGCACTCATACTTTCATGCAGGCACTACCCATGCACTCATCCATTCTCTCAGGCACAAGTCATGCACTAATGCAATAACCCAGGCATTATCCTCGCACTTATCTTTTCAGTCAAGCACTACCCATGCACTCATCCAATCTCCCAGGCAGTACCTCTGCACTCATGCAATCACTCAGGCACTATTCTTCTACTCAACCATTCAGTCAGACACTACCCATGCACTCATCCATTGACCCAGGAAGTACCCTTGCACTGATCCTTTCACTCATGCATTACCCATGCACTCATCTAAGCAACCAAGCATTACCCTTGCACTCATGAAGTCACTCAGGTACTACACATGCAGTCATCCAATCACCCAGGCAGTACCCATGCACTCATGCAATCACCCAGGCACTACCCATGCACTCATGCAATCACTCAGGCACTACTCTTGCACTCAACCATTCACTCAGGCACTACCCATGTACTCATCTTTTCTCTTAGGCACTACCCATGCACTATTGCAATAACCCAGTCATTACCCTTGCACTTATCCTTTCAGTCAAACACTACCCATGCACTCATCCAATCACCAAGACAGTATCTCTGCACTCATGCAATCACTCAGGCACTACTATTGCACTCATCCTTACACTCATGCAGTACCCATGCACTCATCCAATCACGCAGGCAGTACCTCTGCACTCATGCACTCACCGATGCACTACCAATGCACTCATGCAATCACTCAGACACTACTCTTAGACTCAACCATTCACTCAGGCCGTATGCATACACTCATCCATTCACTCAGCCACTACTCATGCACATATCAAATCACCCAAGCACTACTCTTCCACTCATTCATTCACTCACGTATTATGCATGCGCTCATCCATTCACTGAGACACTACTTATGCACAATTCTTACATTCATCACACACACATTTATGCAAGCAATCACTTTCACTACAAACAATTTTTCTAATTTTAACCAGTATAGGTAGTTCCGTGAGAACATTTTTTATTAAAACAATTTTGAGGGTTTTTTTTGTATTTGCTAATTTTTTTTATTTCTTTGGGTGTTCCCTCGTCTGTCGTTCTATCATCGCTCGTGCAAGACAAGTTGGATGTATTGTTTCTAGGTGCTTCTTCATCGAAGAAGTGCCACACAAATATTTTTTTTCGGATCCTCTGGAGAGGACTTTGTGGCAGATGCTGCAGGTCACCTTTCAAGCATTCACTTTCTTCTCTCCCTCCGGCACAGTAAAAAATGCCCGCACAATGCTTTCTTTGAGCTTTTTGACTGGCTCTTCCATCTCAACCTGCTGCACCTCTTCAGGAAAAGCTGATGTGATTTTTTAATAGAAGAAATGTTGGAACACCAAATAAAACAAAGGAAGAGCCTACAAAAAAGTAGTCTAACAAGGAGACACACACAAAATGAAAGGACTGGAACAGGTGTTGGTTCTACCCTCTAAGAGAATGAAAAGCTTTTTAACCAATAAAAAGCTTTCTTTCCATGTCACATAGAGTCGTGTAGGGGTCGCGCACCCATTGCGTATACGTCGCGCACCTGTAAAATGTACTAAATTTAATTTTAAAGTATAAATTGCTATTAGAATATTGTGTTTGAAATATTTTTAATGGAAATTCTATAAGCAAAACAGATATTTAAACTTGCAACATTGATATTTCCTACTTTTTAAAATTACGCCGGAGTCGCGACCCCTACGCGATAGCGGAAATACGTGCTGGCAGGGTTCGAGACTCCTATGCAACTGGTGCGCGATGGTGCTGCGTACATAAAAATGTGTTTTAAACATCTTAAAAATATTTTACAACTACACTAATACAAATTTTTGGGATTCAATAATAAACCTCTTTGTTTAAAAAATAAATTATTTCAGTGCAAGTACGTATTTTTGACTTACATTCGTGTAACGGATTTGTGACTGGTGCGCAATACCGTTGCGTCCTCAAAAATCTGTTAAAAACATTTCAAACAAATTTATAACTTCTATATAATTTTTTTTCGCACTCGGTGATAAACCTCTTCATGAAAAAAATATATTAATTTGTTCTAAATATGCATTTGAGACTGATTTTTGTGTAACGGATCCGCGCACCCACCGTGTAGGTTTGCGATCGGTGCGCGACCTTTTTGTAAACCAAAAGAAAAAAATATATATAAAGTAGATATTTATCATAATGAGTGAACAAAACATCTTTTACCCTATTAAAAGCAATCATACAAAATTTTATTTAGCAAAAACTGTAAAAAAAAATTACCCTAAAATATAACATACAAATTTTCTTTGAGATGTCATCAGTGATGTGACTGACCATGTAATGAGTGATGTAATATGTGACGGCATCAGCAGTGCTTTGCGGGGGCTGAATTTGGTTTTGTATGAGTGAAACGTCAGCCTAACTATAATGTCCCTGAAACCTGTGTTTTTTTCAGTGAACATATATATATATATCCCGTTGTCGATAGCCACTGGGTAGTTATAGTTAGGTCAGAGTTTCCATAGGACATGCGGTTTTTGCGTTGCTAATAACTTTGGTACCATTTGGCGTATCTTCATTAAACTAAAGTGCTCTTTTTTGTGCATGGGCATGGAAAGGTTCAGGGTGATCTGTCAAGTGGGGGAGAGAAAAGGGATTCCACAGAATTTGGCAGAAAGCTATATCTTGGACCGTAGATTGTGCTTTTCATGATTTGGTGTAATTCCTTCCAGTAGTTTTTGAGAAATTAAGGTTTCAAAATATTTGCATATCTGGATGGTTGGGTCCGAGAGTCTCCAGCAAGAGTCTTGCAGGAGCGGCAATGAAAAAAAAGAACATTCTGATAGGCCCAGGGAGTTTTTTTCCCCTTGGGCCATCTCCCTCCGGCAGGAGTCAGACTCCGTGGGAGCGAGCACCTTGATTGGCTGCCAGCAACATGAGATAAATGTTGCTGGCAGTCATTGTAGGACTCAGGGACTTAGTACCCTGTCCTGAAGTAAAAAAAAAAAAATATATATATAAGGGGGCAGGGAAGAGATACCCTGCCCTCCTTGGCCCTGTTGGTGGGGGGACCCAAAGGGACCCCCAGGGCCAAAATACAAAAGAATTGGAGGTGTTTGCCATGATCTAGTGAGACTTTCGAGGGAGTGTGGCAAAAAATATGGCGCCCGCCATTTTTTTATGTATATGGGAAGGGGGCATGAGTAGAGCCCCTCTTCCAGTCCATTTTGGGCCCTCAGACGTCATCCACCGGGGCCGCTATTATTAGTGAAGGGGAGGGGGGCACATGCTCTCTCTCCTTGAGCCAATAATGGCCCAAGAAGCCCATCCCCTGGGTCAAATTCATAGAAATGGGGAGGGGATCACGCAGTCACCCTCCTCGAGCCTCAAAAGGCCCCAGGGACCCCCTCCCTGTGGCAGAGTAATAAAATAAATAAAGAGGGCATGTAGCCCCCTCCAGACCCCATCCCCCTGGGCCAAAATGAGCACCAGGGTCAGCTCACTTACTGTGTCCTGGGGAGCCCAGCCACAGGACGCAGTAGTTTCCCTGCCCACACCAGCCCTAGCAGGAAACATTTGTTTGCTCCCGTCTGGCGGGACCATTTTTAAACATGCTCCAGCTGGCTGGGAGCAGAGTTGTTTACTGTTTCCCTGCCTGCACTGATTCGGCCAGGGAAACAGAACCCATACTGCTCCCACGCAGAGGGAGCAAGCACAAATAGCTGCTCCCTCTCTGTGGGAGAAAGGCCGTGTGCAGAGTAGTGTTGACTGCCTGAGAGGGGATTGGCTGCCTCTAGGTGGGTTGGCAACAGAGCATGGCCACAGGTCAGGCCTTGTTGCAAACCCCTGCTGTGCATGCTTGAAGACCATGCGCAGTGTGGGGTTGGTGCCTCGGGCCTGGCCACAGGCGGGGCGGGGGGGGGGTCGGCTTTATGTATGGTAGTAAATCATTACTTTACATTTTTTTGAACTTGAAATTCACTGAAAAAAACCAAAGGTTAAAGTAACGTTATAGTAAAGTGTGATAAAAAAATTGTTTAAAAAAAAAAACGTTGAAATTTACTGAAGAAAAAACAAAGGTTAAAGTAACAGAATAGTTAGGTGAATGTGCCTGTGACAACATTAATGTTTTGAATTAAGAAAAACACAGAAATTCAAAAGTTATAGTTAGCAAAGCTAACTATAATTTGCACCAGCACCATGACCTCACATATTACATCACTGATGACATGTTTTATGACATCATTTATGACATCACTGTTGACGTCTCAAATGGAAGATAATGGACCACTTGAAGCATGGACAAAGACAAAAATACATACGAATTAAAAACCTGGAAAGAGACATCGGGCACATAGAATTGTGACACTAAAAATATGTCAAAAGGGATCCAGAATGCAGAGGCAGATGTACTACAGCCAGTACAAATAGTCAAGAAATGGCAACAAGACTCCAGGCTTCAGGACCATAACCCTGCATTCAGCTCAGTACAGGACACCGTCTTCAAAGGCAATACCCAGGTCACAGGAACAACAAAGAAAATTGGCACCCCTGGAAACAACTGAACTCGAAAACACCCAGAGTATGCGCACATCATGAAGGTCTGCCTTTTGCTAAGCAGACTGTGCTGTCATGGGCCATGGGCAAAATGTTCGTTATCTCAACTTACTCAATGGAGGTAAAGGTGAATAAAGAATTAAACGATGGTGGGAGGCCAGTCGTAGTCATACGGCCTGCAGATGAGATGACAAGCAGTCTGAGTTTTTGTTTAGTGCAGCATCCCATTAACAGTGCTTTCAGGGCAGACAAGGTGTGCTCAGCCCTGGGACCCCTATCCCTGCATATCTCCAGGGCAAGCTGTTCATCTGGGTGCTGTCAGAGGCACCATGCGCTAAAAGCTCAGGGGAATCACATGATTGAATGTGTCTGTAACCCACCAGGAAATCGAACAGTTAGCGTGAGACTCTCAGAGTATTTTCCTCTGCTTTAGTGTCAATGGACTAGATACACAAATCTCTTGGCAAACCTAAGCAAAATAAATATATGTAAATACTATCATTTATGTGGGACTAAATCTTGTCATTGATTCCCTCCTGGAATTATTTGTAAATTTCCTGAAAGGCAGAAATGTAGGTGTAAGCCTACTTTAAACTTTAGAATTGAGAATCAGGTCCAATAGAAGAATTTGGCCGACATAGCCACTTTTCCATTAAGTAGCCATGAAGATCTGTCTTTATTGCAGTGCTTAATTGGAGCTGGTGGTGCAGGTAGGGCCAACTGACATTCATGTATGGGCACTGGCACTTATGTCTCCACAGCAGCCTTTTGCTCCAGAGCAAGAGAGAGAAAAACACAAAAGGGGAAAAGAAAAGGGAAGAGAAATACGGAAAAACATTGACAAAAGAAGAAAACAGGGATAAAACGAACCTGGAAGAGTGGGATAAAGAAGCAGGGAGTGTCTGGTGGTGCACTAAAGAGGTATGAGGTGGAATCAAGGGTATTTGCACAAAATATCTGGTTAGAAATATTGAGTTGCAGAAAGATTGTAAAAGAAATATTGTGATGCAACAATATTGTTATGTAGAAATACTGTTGAGAATATCGATTTTTCAGGTAAGTAATATCATTTTCAATAATATCGTTGTTGTTAATATTGTTTTCAATAATATAGTTGTAAAAATATCACTTTTTAATTATCTTCATGTGTGTTAGTTCATATATAAATTTTTGTTATTTATTGTTTGTATAATTGTTAATTATATTTTGAAATACAGTTTGTAATTTTAAGTGGCTTATTCGTTTTTAATTTAATTGCTAATAGACATTTATATTGTCGTAGCAGGCTGCTAGGTTTGTAGGGGTGTTGGGTGGGAAGTTAAATCATTATAATTCATTAATAATTATGTATTAATTTTTATTAATTATGTAATTGAATAATAAATATGTAAATTGCATAATAAATATGTAAATTGCATAACAATTATAATTTAAGTTGTATATTATGTGCTCGGCTGCTGAGTTTGTAGAGGTATGCGCTGAGAAGTTAATTAAGAAATAATTAACAATTTGTTATTAATTATTTAATTGATTAGTAACTATGTAAATTATGTAATATTTACATTTTTATGTTATATATTAGGTGCGTGCTGTTGGGTTTGTAGGGGTATATGGTGGGAAGTTAATTAAATATTAATTAATTAATAATTAATTAACAATTTATTATTAATTATTCTATGTAAATGTGCAATAATTGTATATTTTAAGTTGTATATTAGGTGGCTGCTGGGTTTGTAGGAGTAAAAGGTGGGAAGTTAATTATTAATGGATTATTATTAAATTATTAATTCATATTTAATTGATTATTAATTATGTAAATTGCTTTACATTTATTTATTTTAGTTATATTTTAAGTGTGAGCTGGTAGGTCTGCGGGGGCACAGTGTGGTAATTGTTAAATGACAATTAGTAATTTGTTTACTAATCATGTTAATTATTATATATTTATATATATATATATATTTTTTTTTTTTTTTTGGTTAATTAATAAAGTTTATATTAAGAGCTTTTTATTTTTTGTAAATTAATACGTTTATGTTTCACATATTTTATGTGTCTGAAGTGAAGTACTTTCCCTACTATTGCACAGACTGGAGTGGAAATAGTAAATTTTATCTCTCCGAAGTCCAACAGTTTCCCTACTGTTGCACAGACTGGAGTGGGAATAGTATATCTATTATTTCCATACTTAAATACTTTTTTAATATTGTTTCAATATACGTATTATTATTATTTGTTTTATTTTATATTATGCATATGTATGTATATATTTATATAATTATATAATTAAAAAATATATGTTTAGTAAACATCTTCTTTTATATGTATTTAATTTGGTAATTTAGTATTTTGCATTTGATTTGTTAATATGTTTTTTATTTATATATATATATATATATATATATATATATATATATATATATATATATATATATATATATATATATATATATATATATATATATATATATATATATATATATATATACATTCACAAATCTCCACTTTACCGGGGCCCCCAACTCTGCAGGGCGGGCTCAAAGCAGGAATGGAGAATCCTGTTAAAAACAACGAGAAAAAGGAAAAGCCCACAGCTTCGGCGTCCTTTCAGGCTGACAGCTTTATTGTGTCTGAAATACGTGGCAGCTTAACAACTCCTAAGTCCTTACGCGTTTCGGCGCTCTGCGCCTTGATCACAGGTGAGTTGATTTGGATCCCAGTGGTCACGTGGCCTTTCCTTTAGACCACTATTACCAGAATGCACTAGTATGCAAATTCCAACCTTGGCTCGACATAGTATCCTATTTGGCATTAGTAGCCTTAGAATCTTGTCAAAGTCCAATCTTTATCTTGTTTCTTGTGCTGCATTCCGGTAAAAACATTAAAAGCCCAGTGCACTTGGCTGCCACGTAACAAGTAATTGCCTGGCAAAGAAACACGAAGACTGCTGGATAGAGGTAAACCTCCTTCCTCCCTTTCTCTTCAACCACGCACATAGTCACGGAAGTCCATTTTGACTGCTGTGGTGAAGAGCGAGTCATGCTCCTCCGTTTGATACATTCACAAATCTCCACTTTACCGGGGCCCCCAACTCTGCAGGGCGGGCTCAAAGCAGGAATGGAGAATCCTGTTAAAAACAACGAGAAAAAGGAAAAGCCCACAGCTCGGCGTCCTTTCAGGCTGACAGCTTTATTGTGTCTGAAATACGTGGCAGCTTAACAACTCCTTAAGTCCTACGCGTTTCGGCGCCTTGCGCCTTGATCACAGGTGAGTTGATTTGGATCCCAGTGGTCACGTGGCCTTTCCTTTAGACCACTATTACCAGAATGCACTAGTATGCAAATTCCAACCTTGGCTCGACATAGTATCCTATTTGGCATTAGTAGCCTTAAAATCTTGTCAAAGTCCAATCTTTATCTTGTTTCTTGTGCTGCATTCCGGTAAAAACATTAAAAAGCCCAGTGCACTTGGCTGCCACGTAACAAGTAATTGCCTGGCAAAGAAACACGAAGACTGCTGGATAGAGGTAAACCTCCTTCCTCCCTTTCTCTTCAACCACGCACATAGTCACGGAAGTCCATTTTGACTGCTGTGGTGAAGACGAGTCATGCCCCTCCGTTTGATACATTCACAAATCTCCACTTTACCGGGGCCTCCAACTCTGCAGGGCGGGCTCAAAGCAGGAATGGAGAATCCTGTTAAAAACAACGAGAAAAAGGAAAAGCCCACAGCTTCGGCGTCCTTTCAGGCTGACAGCTTTATTGTGTCTGAAATACGTGGCAGCTTACAACTCCTTAAGTCCTTACGCGTTTCGGCGCCTTGCGCCTTGATCACAGGTGAGTTGATTTGGATCCCAGTGGTCACGTGGCCTTTCCTTTAGACCACTATTACCAGAATGCACTAGTATGCAAATTCCAACCTTGGCTCGACATAGTATCCTATTTGGCATTAGTAGCCTTAAAATCTTGTCAAAGTCCAATCTTTATCTTGTTTCTTGTGCTGCATTCCGGTAAAAACATTAAAGCCCAGTGCACTTGGCTGCCACGTAACAAGTAATTGCCTGGCAAAGAAACACGAAGACTGCTGGATGAGGTAAACCTCCTTCCTCCTTTCTCTTCAACCACGCACATAGTCACGGAAGTCCATTTTGACTGCTGTGGTGAAGAGCGAGTCATGCCCCTCCGTTTGATACATTCACAAATCTCCACTTTACGGGGCCCCCAACTCTGCAGGGCGGGCTCAAAGCAGGAATGGAGAATCCTGTTAAAAACAACGAGAAAAAGGAAAAGCCCACAGCTTCGGCGTCCTTTCAGGCTGACAGCTTTATTGTGTCTGAAATACGTGGCAGCTTAACAACTCCTTAAGTCCTTACGCGTTTCGGCAATTACTTGTTACGTGGCAGCCAAGTGCACTGGGCTTTTTAATGTTTTTACCGGAATGCAGCACAAGAAACAAGATAAAGATTGGACTTTGACAAGATTTTAAGGCTACTAATGCCAAATAGGATACTATGTCGAGCCAAGGTTGGAATTTGCATACTAGTGCATTCTGGTAATAGTGGTCTAAAGGAAAGGCCACGTGACCACTGGGATCCAAATCAACTCACCTGTGATCAAGGCGCAAGGCGCCGAAACGCGTAAGGACTTAAGGAGTTGTTAAGCTGCCACGTATTTCAGACACAATAAAGCTGTCAGCCTGAAAGGACGCCGAAGCTGTGGGCTTTTCCTTTTTCTCGTTGTTTTTAACAGGATTCTCCATTCCTGCTTTGAGCCCGCCCTGCAGAGTTGGGGGCCCCGGTAAAGTGGAGATTTGTGAATGTATCAAACGGAGGGGCATGACTCGCTCTTCATCACAGCAGTCAAAATGGACTTCCGTGACTATGTGCGTGGTTGAAGAGAAAGGGAGGAAGGAGGTTTACCTCTATCCAGCAGTCTTCGTGTTTCTTTGCCAGGCAATTACTTGTTACGTGGCAGCCAAGTGCACTGGGCTTTTAATGTTTTTACCGGAATGCAGCACAAGAAACAAGATAAAGATTGGACTTTGACAAGATTTTAAGGCTACTAATGCCAAATAGGATACTATGTCGAGCCAAGGTTGGAATTTGCATACTAGTGCATTCTGGCTAATAGTGGTCTAAAGGAAAGGCCACGTGACCACTGGGATCCAAATCAACTCACTCAGTGATCAAGGCGCAAGCGCCGAAACGCGTAAGGACTTAAGGAGTTGTTAAGCTGCCACGTATTTCAGACACAATAAAGCTGTCAGCCTGAAAGGACGCCGAAGCTGTGGGCTTTTCCTTTTTTCTCGTTGTTTTAACAGGATTCTCCATTCCTGCTTTGAGCCCGCCCTGCAGAGTTGGGGGCCCCGGTAAAGTGGAGATTTGTGAATGTATCAAACGGAGGGGCATGACTGCGCTCTTCACCACAGCAGTCAAAATGGACTTCCGTGACTATGTGCGTGGTTGAAGAGAAAGGGAGGAAGGAGGTTTACCTCTATCCAGCAGTCTTCGTGTTTCTTTGCCAGGCAATTACTTGTTACGTGGCAGCCAAGTGCACTGGGCTTTTAATGTTTTTACCGGAATGCAGCACAAGAAACAAGATAAAGATTGGACTTTGACAAGATTTTAAGGCTACTAATGCCAAATAGGATACTATGTCGAGCCAAGGTTGGAATTTGCATACTAGTGCATTCTGGTAATAGTGGTCTAAAGGAAAGGCCACGTGACCACTGGGATCCAAATCAACTCACCTGTGATCAAGGCGCAAGGCGCCGAAACGCGTAAGGACTTAAGGAGTTGTTAAGCTGCCACGTATTTCAGACACAATAAAGCTGTCAGCCTGAAAGGACGCCGAGCTGTGGGCTTTTCCCTTTTTCTCGTTGTTTTTAACAGGATTCTCCATTCCTGCTTTGAGCCCGTCCCTGCAGAGTTGGGGCCCCGGTAAAGTGGAGATTTGTGAATGTATCAAACGGAGGGGGCATGACTCGCTCTTCACCACAGCAGTCAAAATGGACTTCCGTGACTATGTGCGTGGTTGAAGAGAAAGGGAGGAAGGAGGTTTACCTCTATCCAGCAGTCTTTCGTGTTTCTTTGCCAGGCAATTACTTGTTACGTGGCAGCCAAGTGCACTGGGCTTTTAATGTTTTTACCGGAATGCAGCACAAGAAACAAGATAAAGATTGGACTTTGACAAGATTTTAAGGCTACTAATGCCAAATAGGATACTATGTCGAGCCAAGGTTGGAATTTGCATACTAGTGCATTCTGGTAATAGTGGTCTAAAGGAAAGGCCACGTGACCACTGGGATCCAAATCAACTCACCTGTGATCAAGGCGCAAGGCGCCGAAACGCGTAAGGACTTAAGGAGTTGTTAAGCTGCCACGTATTTCAGACACAATAAAGCTGTCAGCCTGAAAGGACGCCGAAGCTGTGGGCTTTTCCTTTTTTTATATATATATACATATATATATATATATATATATATATATATATATATATATATATATATATATATATATATATATATATATATAAACAAACCCTGGGCGAAGTACTACGCTACGCCGCGTAGTTTGCGCTTACTTCGCACTACGCGAATTGCACGTAGCACAGTGCAAACACGCGTAGAGCGTAGCGGTCATTTTTGCTTGCTCGCGGTCCTCAACGTCAAGTTGGCGACCGCGAGCAAGCAAAATGACATCCCGGCGAGACTTTTTCCTCGTTCGCGATCAGCAACATCAAGTTGCCGATCGCGAGCGTGGAAAATAAACCTCCCGGCGAGATTCTCAACGCGGGGAGGTCAGGTTACTCATTGCGAGTGGTCGCGTATGCTCGCGACCGCTCGCAATGAGAAACTACCAGTCCGCGTTGAGAAAGCTGCCGCTCGAGTAGAAATCTACTTGAGCGGCAGAAAACGACCGCTTGCACTGTGCAAGATGCGGTTTGCACTGATTGCACAGTGCGGACAAGCATCCGGCACTGTGCAATCAGTGCGAACAGCATTTTGCACAGTGCACTACGCAGTTCGCATAGCTCGCGTAGTGCGAAGTGCACTTCGCATAGCTACGCGTAGCGTTACTACGCAAACTACGCGCAGGGTTATATATACATATACTTTTTATAATAGTAAATAAAAAAATTAATATAATGTAATTCTTTTTTTATTTTTTATTTTATTATCCACAGTATCAAAATATCAAATAAAATACATACAGATCTAATAACAAGACATAAAAGCAATTCATTTCATTCAATTATACCACAAAACAGAGTTGAATTAAATTAAATTAAATTATCATTCCACTCAACAATTCATATGATCGACCATTGCCCCCCATATATATATACCTAATTTACGTTTCCTTGATCCTTTCACAGAATACAGACTATACTCCAAATTATACATATTATAAAACCGAGCTCGCCAGATTTCAAAAGATGGTGCTTCCGGGTGAAGCCAAGAAGACGCTAAACATAGTCGAGCTACCGCCGTAGCAATAAAGAGCAGATACCGGAGTTTATACAAGGGTCTCCCTTGCTCGAGATCCTCGCCAGTCCCCAACAACATCATAGAGGCAGATATTTTAACACTGACCCCCGAGATTTCTGTCATGAATTTCTCTATATGTCGTATATACGGCCCTAGTTTGGCACAATCAAAGAAAATATGAAGACTATCAGCGTTATCCGTACCACATCGAAAGCATTTGCCATCATTACCCCTCCCCCATTTCATCATCTTGGCAGGAGTATGATAGAGATTAAATACGGTTTTGTAAAACTGGGCTTTAAGATTCGCCGACAGACAAATTTCCCCGGCAACAGCAATTGCCTTCTCTATAGACACCCCTGGCTCTCCCACTTTTGCTGCCCACTTACAATTGTGTTTTTCCAGATCATCCCTCCTTGACTCTAATAGAAGTTTATAAAGAGCCCCTATCTTTTCTTGACCCCTAATAGCTTCGACTATTTTAAGTGGTACCATAGCCGTGGATAATTTGCTCAAGAAATCTCGTATTTGTAAGAATTTAAAAAAATGATTCTTGTGGAGAAGAAATTTTGCTGCTAAATCTGTAAAAGAAACATAAAGCCCCCCAGCATCATAAAAATCCCCTATTTGAGAGATGCCATTCCGTCTTCAGCTACTAACGATTTGGTCATGAAATATTGGTGGCAATATGCCTACGGCCGTAGTTGGAGTATAAAAATGTAATCCCTGAATTTGTAAGTATTTTCGGACGACATTCCAAACTTTAAAAGCTGCCCCTAAGATTCTAAAACGTGTTCTTTTATAATAGCTCCTATCCAATTTCTTGAACAGGCAATTCTTGACCTCTTTACCTAGCACCATCTGATAAATTGAGGGAGCCTCAGCCGTATTGCTAACTTCTTCTCCAGTCAACATTAATCGCATATTCAATAAGAGACAAGGGCAGTAATACAGTGTAAAGTCGGGGACTGACCTCCCTTTCTCTAGGAAGAGTCATAAAGTGCATTGCTCTCCGGGGTTTCCTGGAGCCCACAAAACTTGGCACAAAGTGCCTGCAGATGTTGTAACTGGGCACGGGATACCTCCAGCGGTACAGACCTGAAGAAATACAACACCTTAGGGAGAATATTCATTTTGAGGATGTTAGCTCTACCTACCAGAGAAAGATGTAGGCAATCCCAACTATCTAACGATTGCTTTACCCTGGTAGTAATATCCCCCCAGTTAGTATCGACCAGATCTTTCAAGTTTTCTTGGATCTTAATTCCCAGATATGTGACTTCCTTAACCACTCTAGGATCGCTGGCCATGATCTGTTTTGTACACAAAATCTGGGTTTTAGCTGTGTGCATCTTATAGCCCGAAACCACGCCAAACTCGCATGCTAAGCGTTCTACTTCAGGTATAGCCGTGAGAGGATCCGATGTTATGATGGCAATGTCATCAGCATATGCAAAGACACGAAACTGGTCTTCCAGAACGCGAAAGGGTTTAATCTGGGTACTTCTCTCTAACATTCTTAGAAAAGGATTGATATAAAGAGCAAACAGGAGGGGAGAGCATGGGCAACCCTGCCGTGTGCCTCTTGAAATTTTTATAGGGCCTGATGCCAGACCCATAGAGCAGATCCTTGCCGAAGGTGATCGATATAGTACTTTTACAGCCTGAATAAAACCCTGACCGAACCCCATCCGCTGCATAACCCCCCAAAGGAAATCCCAGGCCACACGATCGAACGCCTTCTCGGCATCGAGCAGGATCAGCCCCAGGTCCCTAGCTTCCACCTGAGCAATATCAAAGAGCGTCACAATTCTGCTAATGTGATTCACAGTCCCCCGGCCAGGGATAAATCCATGTTGTTTTGGGGAGACCAGGGGCGAGATAACCTTTGCTAACCTGTTCGCAAGAATTTTGGCATAGATCTTCCCATCACAATTGATGAGAGAAATCGGGCGATAAGACCCTGGCAGATCCGATGGCTTGTCTTTTTTCCTGAAGACGACAATGTTGGCCTCGTCCCAAGATTGCGGTGCACTTCCCATTTGGGCGGCTTGGAAGACGGCCAACAAATCTATTTTGATCTCCTGAAAAAAGGTCCTATACACCTCCGAGGGAAGTCTATCGGGGCCCGCTGCCTTACCAACCGCCATGCTATTTATGGCTAGTTCTAGCTCTTCCATAGTAATAGGGCTTTCCAAAATCTCTGCCTCCTCCTGACCGACTTGTTCCACCAGCTGTTGTATTGCAGTGTCCCCTATATGCGACCCTGTCTCTTTGCCTAGATAAAGATTTTCATAAAATTCATAAAAAATCTGAAGAATTTCCTGAGGGTCATAGACCATTTCACCTGACTGATTCTTTATGCCGGCTATTCTGTGAGCAGCTTCGTTAGAGCGTAGTCTGTTAGCCAGGCAACGCCCTACCGCTTCTCCATACTCATAGCATTCCTTTTTGTATACCAAATATTTAGCTGCGATTTCCTTACTCCAGGATAGATTAATGTTAGCCTTGCATCTAGCGACTCTAGTTTGTAGTTCATCAATATCGTTTTTAGCCAGGATCCCCTGTGTAAGGTTTTCTTCCGCAGTCTTAAGTTTAGTATACAATTCCTGCATTGCAAGCTTAGCTTTCTTTTGCTGGTACAAACCATAGCTCAGGACCTCTCTAAAACAGGCTTTAAAAACATCCCACAGAACCCCAGCGGATGTTGAGTGCCGGTTATCTTGAAAAAAACCCTTGATCCAGCTCTTAATATGATCTATAAAGGGTTTTTCAAGAAGCAGTTTCCTATTAAAGGTAAAAATTCGTGGATTTACATGAGAGCCTAATGCGGGTATATCCAGGACTACAGGTGCGTGATCAGATGTGATTCTTGGAAAAACATGGATTTGAGCTTCTGTGAATAATACAGGTGAAGCAAAAATAATCAAGTCGTACTAACTTTTGATGAGGATGGGAATAAAATGTATACCCAGGATCATGTGGACAAAGATAATCCCATACATCGACCAAACCATGATCCATCAGTAAGTGAGATAGCGCCTTAAAAACTCTGGGTTGCCTACCCTTATAATTTTGTATACCCAATTGAAGTTCCTTATTGACCAAACTAATATTAAAATCTCCACATAGCACCAAGGGGGTGGGCCATGATGCGAGCTCCACATTGAGTTGTTCCAAAACCATACCTTCATCAAGATTGGAGCCGTAAACAGTGCAAAGCGTAAATTTATTCACCCCTATCATACATTCTACAATAAGCCAACGCCCCAGTTTATCAACTAATACCCGTCCCGAATTTTGTATGATAGGTTTAGCTAGCACCGCCACTCCCCGAGTCGTTACAGATTGCTGAGAAGCTGCTAAAAGCACGAAACCCATTTCTGCTAAGATTTTCCGCTTTCCCCAGGATACATGAGTTTCTTGTAAACAAACCACATCTGGTTGAATCACCCGGAGTTCAGCAGCTACCCTTTGTCTCTTGTTATAACTATTTAGACCACATACATTCAATGAGCATATTCTGAGCCCAGATCTAGCCATTAAATAAATAGGGGATCGATCCAATATTGAATTCTCTGAAAACAGGCAATAGATCTGTGAAACTTAAACTCAAACTCAAAACTATATCGATACTGTGGATTATTTTCTTTATTTTGCCCCACCCAACCCACCCGAACCCCCCCTGACCCCCCCAGTCCCCACCCACGCCCCCCCTACCCCTACCCGTCCATGAGGCTTTGGGACCGATAGTCCCTGTGATGACAAGCTCCCGCCACCCAGGTGAGCCCCCCCACACCACACCGCGACCCTATGGAGCAGACATGGCATCATATTAATTTCAGAACATCCTTAGACCATGAACATGTGCTGATGCCAACTTATCCTTAATTATATCTCCAAACTTACACATAGGGTAAGATAACACAAGAGAGAGAGGAAAAGGAAATAAACAAAAAAAGAGAAGAGAGAGGGAGAGAACAGGTAGAGACCGATGACAGACATAATTGCAAATCGACATCTTGATTGAAATCCTGATCCTCATTCTACCTGATTCTACCAAAAACCGCCAGATTAAGCGCATTACAGCGTTTGCAAAAACTCTTTCGCTAGTATCTCCGAGGTAAAGAACCAGGTTTGATCCTTAACAATAACTTTGAGCTTAGCTGGGTTTAACAAAAAAACTTGAGCCCCTTTGGCCTGAAATGGTGCAATGAGCTGACGTAAATGCCAGCGCCTTTCCACCGTAAGATGGCAAAAGTCAGGCCTTACGAAAAATTCTAGCCCTTTCCCAGCCCTTTTTCTGTCAGGGCGTGCCAAAGAGTACACATCTTCCCTGGCCAAAAAGCTGTTAAGAGATATTAAAATCACTCTGGGTTTGTCCGAGGATTGACCGGATCTTGGGCGTGGATTAAATGGGAAACGATGCGCTCTCTCTACTTCTCTTGCCAAGTCCCATTTCAGCTCTGGAAAGGCTTCTGCAAATAAATCAATAATGAATTTGCGAGGATCTTGTCCTTCGACCCCCTCTGGAATTTGCAAAACTCTAAGATTGTTCCTACGAGAACGATTTTCAATGTCAGCTAACTTCCATTGCGTATCGTCTTTTAGGGACCGTAGAGAGTCAGTTAGCGCCTTCTGTGCGACCAATTCACAGAGGAGGAGATTCTTGCTTCTGCTTCATTAAATCTCGTTGTGAACTCTGTGCAGGTCTTGGCTATATGTCGTACAGAGTTCTGTAATTTACGACATGAACCCTGTACTCTCTGGTTCTCTACTCGAGCCTCCTCTCTATGAGTAACCATGGTTTGATAAATCAATGTTAATGATATGTCCTCAGAAGCCTTGGTTGATGGTTCTGTACCAGTCCCCAGGGTTCGCCCATTCTCAATGCTTAAATCGGTTGAGCAGGAATAGTCCCACTGCAGAACATTACTTCCATTGCCACCATTCCTTGGCTTGGCACCGCTTTTCAGATCTAATTTTTTACGCACTGTGCGCGGACTGCCGTCTGATATATCACCGGAATCCTCCAAATGTACACTAGAATCACTACCTCCGTCATCCTGCGTACCAGACCTGGCTGAGGCCCCGGGAATAGACTCGAGGTCATCATTTGAAGAGTTTGAGTGATCAGATAGCGAGAAAAAAATAGTCCCCAGTCTCTATATCCTGCATTGTAGACTTAAAATCATTGGCACCCGTTAAATTGGCATTGGAACTGAGAGCAACCAAAGGTACTGAGGTAGGGGGTTCGCATAGATTAATAGATAAGTTCCCCTCCCTGGTTGCATCCTCAACCATTTCCTCGACCATTTCTCTGGCTTGGACAGCTCTGTGTGTGGACAGTGATCCCATGTTAGAGTTATCAGCGACCGCATCATGAAGGTCACAGACTCTATCTCTCACTTCAGATTCTGAGGTGGGGTCCATAGTGCACCTGTGTCCTGTTGCCACAGCAGGAGATGTACCCTGAGGGGGTTTAGGGAGTTGGAAAGCTTCCCCCTTATCTTTTACTTTACCAGCAGAGAATAATATGGGTATAGTAGACTTTCCCACATACTCCATGGATTGTCCTCCTTTTCCTCCCTTAGAGACAGTGGGGTCGATTCTGATTCGGGCCGGAAATCTCACCGACCGAGCCGGACCCGGAGAGATTTCCGACCGAATCGGACCCTAGTAGCCCGACCGAACGAGTACGATGCGCACGTATGCTATCAGACTCGATTCGGTCGGACTCCCATTGAAGTCAATGGGAGCCGGTTGTACAACGCGTACGCGGGCTCCCATTGACTCAATGGGTGCGAAGCGAACAAGGGCGCCCCTACAGCGTGTACGCGGCGAAGCGACTCGTGCCGTACATGCACAGGTAGGAGGGACCCATGGGTCCCCCCTGTGTGCGACTCATGCGGGTACGCGTACAGGGGGGTCCGACACGGACCCCCAAAGTGCTGCTCCGACTGCTCTTTGGAGCCGGACTGCGCGAGTCGGTCGGACTGCTCGAAGCGCGCATCGTACTTACCCGGCCGGGGAACGTCTCCATTGCGCGGTGCGAGTCGTGTCCGTACGAGTCGGTCGGGTTCTGCAAACGAGTCGGTCGGTGATTTCGCGAGCGCACGCATCGTACTCGCTCGCCCGGACGCACGTACGAATCGGTCGGGAAATAGGGCTCCGAATCGGATCCGGTTAAGCCGAATCCGATTCGGAGCCCTACCGGCCAAGATCGGAATCGGCCCCAGTGTCTTTAATTGGCGATTTAGAACCACTCACTGTACTTAATGTATTCTTGATTGAAGTTCCGACGTTGTCCACCAGAGGGCGAGTCCTCCCTCTCACTCCCTTGGGAGGCATTGTTGATGCGGCTCTCTCCAGTCCTTTGCGGCCGCCGTAATGTGCAGACACCGGGAGAAAACGCCGACTCCAACTCTGGGCGTACCGCCAGCCACAGCAATATTGCAGGCGGCGTAATTTTCCCGAGAATAATGCGGCTGAGGTAATCAGCATCCCGTGCCGTACCGGTCTTTCCTCAGCTCCTCTCTCACAGGTACGTTAGCATAGCGTGGGGGGTTTAGCACCTAGGAGCAGCCAGCTTACGCATCCGACCCAGCGGACGCCATCTTGCCTCTTCCATCCAATACCGCAAGCAGCATCTAATGTAATTCTTTTTAATAATAAGGTTATATTCATCATCATCATATAACTTTATTTCAATCACAGAGATTTTAAAAAGTACATAAAAAAGCACAGATTAAGATGAATATAGAGATAAAACCCAAGGTTAAAAGGAAACCATTCTTCCATATATATATGTTTAAAAATGCATAAAAAGAATTCATACAATATATTTAGAGCAGTTGATCCATAGTGCATACCAATATTTGGCCAAGCCAAAGACTATTACCTTACGAGTATTGGTGGATAAAATTCTCAAAACATTGAGGTAATGGCCAGGGCCAATTAGCTTACACAGGGGGATTATCCACTTGCCCCTCAGTGAGGGACTTGTAATGGGGACAGAAAAATAACAAATGGACCAGGGATTCAGGACTTTCATTACAATTTGGACAAATATCATCAGAGGAAACATTTTTATACACCACCTTTTACAAAACAGTTTGGTAGATAATGACTTATAACAAAATTGTATAAATAATTTCCGTGCCAGAGGGTGTACAATTTCGTCAATAGTTTCCTCATACAACGGGACAGATTTAAAATTCATAAAAACCTAGGTCAAGGTACCCAACAAATTGGTCACCTCCTTCTCCGCTGTTGTTTCCCAATAGGCAATTCTGGCCCTGTTCTTTGAAATTGGGGACAGATTTTCTGGATTTAGCTAATATGCCTCCATCCCTCGTCTCCTCAACAAATCTCTCAAGGTACTAAACCATGGGATGGAGGATACCTGGGACTGCTTCAGGAGGCCCATCGTCACAGCTCAATAGGGCGCAAACTCGTCAGTGGACCACAAGCGAGGCCAGAACATTATGAGTAACCCCAGGTGTAGTGGGCGTAGCGGGGCTACGCGGAGGTCCACGGAGTTGCAAACAAACTCCGCTCCGCTACGCCACCCGCCTCCACCCCCCCTATATTATCAAGTAAATCTACATTACGTAATAGTAAATTAAAACCACTTACCTGGCATGCGGCGTCCGGGCTGCCCTCCTCCTCTTCCTCGCAGTATTGGTAATCCTTGAGAAAACTGCGCATGCGCGCGCGCCCGCCCATTTCTTGCAAGAAATGCGCATGCGCGGGCACGCGCACTTGCGCAGGTTTCTCAAGGATTACCAATACTGCGAGGAAGAGGAGGAGGGCAGCCCGGGGACGCCCCATGCCAGGCAAGTGGTTTTAATTTACTATTAAGTAATGTAGATTTACATGATAATATAGAGGAGGTGGAGGCGGGGGCTGGCCAACCCCACTCCGCTGCGGAGAGTGCGGAGATTTGCCTTCTCCACGGAACGCGGAAGAGGCAAATCTCCGCACACTCAGCGGGCGGAGCGGAGGACTCCGCCCGGGGTTAATTATGAGCTTAGTCCAGCTTGTGGGCCAATCGTCTTTGGGCCAGGTCCATAAAAATTGTGGTCATGGGTGAGCAAATTTAAAAGCAATCTTATAAAGTGGATTTTTAGGATGGTAAGACAATTCGTATTCCCGCAACCCCATAGTTCGGCTCCATATAGTGCGCCCCCTAGAGCTTTAATATTGTAAATTTTGAGTGCTGGGGCCACTTTCCTGGACACCGTACTTTTATGGAGCTTGCTTATGTGAGCCATCTGTTGGATAAATGACAACTGTTCTTTCTCGATATGGGGTGCCCAGCCTAAAGTTGGTGTTAAGCGGATGCCTAAATAGTCGAAAGCAAATACTTGTCCTAAAGTACTATTCCCTGCATAGATGCGTCTTTTCGATGTTTTAGTAATCCCTTTAGTAAAGATCATGCATTTTGTTTTGGTCTCATTAAATACCAGGCCCGCTCATTGCAAAAATGTATGAAGTCATTTACTAACTGTTGGAGGCCTTGTGGGGATTTTGAAATTAGTAGGGTGTCGCCAGCAAAGAGAAGTGCTGGCACTCTTCTCTCTCCTACCTTAGGGGCATCACACCCATCCCTGTCAAGGTAATCCACTACCCCATTTATGAAGAGTGAGAATAGGGTCGGCGCTAAACGTGTATCGGAAAGGGCTCAGTAAGTTGATTGTCCTCCCCCCACCTGACTTGAGCTTTGTTTGCTGTGTGCAGACAGATTAAAATATCTAAAAGGTTGCGGGGAAGACCCATCTCTTCCAACACTATCCATAGTATGTCACGAGGTACCAAATCAAAGACAGTGCGTAGGTCCACAAAGGCAACATATAACTTTACCCCTTTTGTGGTAACCTCCCTCCAGTAAATACACAGAAACCGAAAAACTTGGTCTAGGGTACTAATATTGGCACGAAAGCCTGCTGAAAGTCAGTCAGAATGAAGAACTCAGAGATCCAGTCCTGGATCCTGGCCGATATCTGCTTGCAGAACATTTTCTGCAAGGAGTCAATAAGGCTAATAGGTCTATAGCTGACCGGGTTTGCTCTGTCGCCTTTTTTGAAAATAGGTATGATCTCAGCTGTATTCCACGATGGAGGAATGTTCATACCAGACAAGATGCCATTAGTTAGCATATTAATATAGGGAGCCCAAACAGTTGGGTCCTTTCTGTACAGGTCATTAGGAATTCGATTCGGGTCAGGGGCTCTAGCTGGAATACAGGAATGGATAGCTACTTGTGTTTCTTCAAGGAAAATCACCAGGTCTTCAATAATTCCAGACAGGGCTTCTCCCCTCATTTCAGAGAACCCCTCAACCTTCATAATACCTGGCGCATAGAGGCACCCAAAGTGGGTTACCCACTCTTCGGGCTGCACTGTAAACTCTAATGGCATCTTTCAACCATTCAACCAGTAGGCCGCTTTTTTCCAAAAGTTCTTTTTATCTTTGGCTGACAGTGCCCTATGGAGAGAGGACCATAGGGAACATTCCCATTTCTTCTTGGCTGACTCTAATGCTTGCCTATATCTAGCTCTGCATGCCACCATGTCAGAGCGAACTTTGGATTATATATATGTTAGTAACAAATATTTTTGTATTTTTTTAACAATATTAGTGGGAAACGATATTTTCTTTCTATATTTTTGCACTTATCTTTATAAGAGTACGGAAACTATATTTTTTGTATTGATACTTTTGACACAATATTTCTGTGTCACAAAATTGTGATCAATATTATGTCAGTGACCTGAATCAAGACTATGCAGCCTTGGTTGGGCAGCACCTCGCTCTTCAATAGCACTGATCATATGCTTCTGAGCAAACTTTAAACGCCAGCACTGATTGTTTTATAAATTAAGCACAGCTGTGGGGGTACTGGTTGTGGGATATGGGAAAAGAAAATTCCTCTTCTTCCATCTCCACGCTGCCAGCCCTGGAGCGTCAGCTCTCCCATTAGGTTACTAGTCTTGAACCTGCACTGCTCCTGTCCTCTGTGAACCCTACCCGATGCTAAGATGAGTTCACAGGCAGCAGCCCTGTCCACCTGGTACCTAGGTCCATCTTCACTGGCATTTCCTGCTTTGCCACTGGTGCTCAAATGGTAGAAGCTTGCTCTAAACTGGACCTGACATTTATGTCACGTGATATGGTGTCCTTACTAATGATGTCGTTAGGATCGATTCTATAACAGGGGATGCTTATTTAACAAATCTCGTCGCTCTGTGCGGACAGAAGTGTGTTTTGGGGTGTCTCGTGTGCTCACATCTGCAGGAACAGAAGAGACTGCATTTTACCAATTATAGATTTTTTTTCTGTGAAATGTATTGTTCATCTTGGAAACGTTAGTTAGAGCACATATTTTGGATGCGAAGATAACATGGATAACTGCCAAGTAACAACCAATCAGGAGATTACATAGTATGCTTTAAATTGCTGTCTCAAAGAAACATAGCTCCATGCATGGTAAACATTTATAATGTGAACTCCTAGAGTTAGTAACGAAAGATGCAAGATTTCTTGACACTGAGAAAGTAAATTTACTTGCATACGTGTCTTATTGCTTGCATATATATCAATGCCCATATTTACCTTAACATGTGTTGTCACATTTTATTAATCATCTGTTTTTTAGTTTTTTGCTTGAGGCTCACTAAAGCATTAGCCTAATTGCACACATAAACGCATTGTGAACAAAGTCTCATTTTGTCATTCCATGTTATACACTATACATTTTTAGCTGAATCTTTCTGGTAAGCGTAGCCTCGTTCTGAAGTTGGCGCATTGTAGCAAGGATTTTAGAAAGTGGCAGCTGTTTCGCCAAGGTGTTCTTGCATTTTTCCCATGAGAAGAGCCCGGCACCTGCTCACTAGTGCCTATCTGTAGTTTTCATTTTATCACGTAGTCTCATTTCCATTCACTTGCATTGAGAAAAAGTGCATAAATGTAGCACCAAAATGTATGGATTTTTTGCATTACGTGCTACAACTGATCGTGTGTGAAGCTCTGGTTTAGAGAAACAGCAATTGTCTTGCTGATTTTGAATGCTTGTTGACTATTTTTGTACTAAAGTTATGCTAGACCTTTATGAACTATCCTGAGTGTTTGTGTTTACTTTTACAAACATGGTGAATTGTGTGCCAAGAATCATCTTTGCTAGGTGTACAGGGGGCACCCATCCAGACTCCACATGAGTGGGTAAGGGAGAGATCTGATTTCTCCACAGGGGCTGAGGTGGAGTACAAACTTGTGCTGGACTTGATGATTCAGCAAAACAGCGTATCCATGTTAATCAAAATTTAGCTGAAGTTTATCTGTGGTTATCATTATTTGCTTGCTTGCTTGCATTGCATGTATTCTCTTTCAATATCTGTGATTTGTTAAAAGATCACAAAAAAGTTGTCATCTGGGTAGGAGATGACGGGATAATAGACTGATTGGATTGGTAGAAATGAGAATATTTCGGTAACATTTAGAGCAAGCCGCTCTAGAAATAGTGAAGAAACAGGGAAGGTAGGAAGGAGCACCAGGATTAGAAGCACAGACCCTTGAAGGATGAACGTATGAGAGAAAGAGGCCCTCTGATCCAGGAGACCTGGCTCCTTCCCTAGCCCCTCTGGGCCCACAACCAAAGGTCAGCTAAATGTAAGGGAAATATTGGGTGTGACTGTACAATACCTTGCCATCAGTTACAGAAATAACAGAGGGAACCCCTGCCCAGCAAACCCCTTTTGTAAGGGGCGCCTGCTTACACTATGTACCACCAATATGGTTAAGTCACGTGCAAGTATCTGAAACAGTGGGTAGGACTCACTAACATGGAGGGAAGAAGTCCATTCTTGAACATGGTACTTTCACTATAGAGATATTAGAGAATTTACAAAGGACATTAAAAGATCCTAAAAACAAGCTAGATTAGAAACAGTGTCCATTCCTTATGCAATGGCTTGAGGAGGCTTATAACCATAGCAATAAATCCCAAGTCTGTTGTATGAAAAATACCCAAGAGAAACTGGAATACCAAATAAATCACCTCAGTGCCAGAGGAGGGGCTTGTGCTCCTCGATTTCTCCCTATCTATTACCCCAGATCACTTATGATGAAGATTTGCGGAACATTTTCCCAATGCTGGGCAATGGGGCTGAGGATGTAGACGTGAATGCACCTAGAAATGGAGCAGCGACTGTGGGATGGCGGACGGATGGAGGACAAGGGGGCAATGAACAAGCAAGCACTGCAATGCGACTGATTGACAGCAAAGCACCTGACAGAGGTGTGTGAGTGACCAGACAAGAAGCAGACTCCATTACTGTGGATTGATCTAGAATACAAATTTATTCTGTCCCAGCTGGGCATGGAAATACCCAAGAGAACAGACTCACAACCACTAGAGAAAGATTAAAAAGGACAGCAGACAAACTGGCTAAGAGACATTTCCTGTAGCCTCATTCTAGCGACAAGGACCATGAACCCCCTATCCCATCAGCTCCTGACACCCTTCTAACATGGACAGACTAACCTGCAGTCGGAGTTAGAAATACTGTCCATGTCCCTTGGACTACCTCTGACCTGATGAGCATTAATCAATAATTCTGTGCTATTAAAAAAAACACAACTCAGTTATGTGAAGAATTCCAAAGTGTTTTCCAAGTGTATAGACCCAATTGAGTGGATGTGAATCAATTATTGCATTTAGTGGTGCCCAGTGAAGTGAGAGATTGGTTGGAAGATAACTTAGTATGGCCAAGGCAAGACCCTGGAAATGATGGGGCCCTGGACACGTAAAAGATGTGTTATTAAATGCTGTAGCGGATGTGTGTCGGGTGAAAGCTAATTGGACCAAGATTTCAATTTGCATACAGAATAAGGGTGACTTGTGTGCAGATTATCTAGAAAGACTTACAGATGTGTTTGAGAGTACAGGCAGCTATTGCTACTCATATTGCACATTAGTAGGCACAGTCAAAAGGTGATCTTCCTGTAACAGGTTTGGCTGCCTAAAACCCCATTGTCAACACACATGAAACGTTTTAGAGGAGGCACACAATATATTAAACTGTCAATATTGAAATAGCAGGAATATCAGTTAAGAGAATGCCCAAAAGCTAATATTCTAATCAATTTCACAGCTTCCATCAAATGTCATCAATGTTAAATCATTCAAAGTCTTCTTTGTTATAAATCCACTACTTGTTTTTAAATCAATGAGCAATTCATCATCCTAGCCAATGCCTTTCGTCCTACACAAGGACTTCCTCAGGGCTTATTATTCTTCAAGATGCACAAAACAAATTGCAAGGTTATTCTTCAAAGTTTTTTGAACAATTATAGGTAATGCTGTGGTACGCGTATTTCCACCAAACAGTGCCCTTGGAATTGCAGACCAATTAGCATTTTCCTATTTACTGGTCATACATCATCAATTTCTCATTGTGTTCTCCGCCATGTACCCCAGAATAGCGGCACTCTGATAATCTAGCCACACGTTCTCCTTACAAGTAGCAAAACAGAATTTATTAAGTAATGGATTGAATGAATGAAAATTAACTTTATTCGATTTTGTCTTAAAATCATAAAAGGATATACAATAAAAAATACAAATATAATCATAAGAAGAGAGTGCAACTCTCTAGATAAAAACACAAAAGTCCACAACAATCAGATATTATAACACATTCATAAGTGAAGATAAACACGCTCAATCCAATTATAAAACAAGGGGAAGATCATCTAAAGAATAACCAGTTAAATACCAATTTATCAATATAGGTAAGACTTAAATGAGTTCAGCTACAATGTAAAATACCGGATAAAAATCATGACAAGAAGAAGCACATATCGGCGACTGTAAGAGTTGTAAAAACCGAAGGACTGGTCTCACCTGACTGAAGTTCAAAGGTGAGAGCAGCGGACTGACAAGCTGATGGCGTAAACTATTGAATTTGGGACATATCAGTACTATGTGCAATGTATCAGGAGTGGACATGTTATCAAAGGTACAGGCTTGGAGCTGTTCAGTTTCAGTCCACACCCCTTGGAAAACATCAGTTGATAGAACAGATTTAACTTGAAAAAGATCAGCAACCTGTGGTGATAACTGGACAGCCCCAGATTCAAATATGGTTCCATCCCACTCACTGATTTAACCATAATAAAATGGTGCATCGAGCTCTTAGTCAAGGCAGCAGCTTCTCATTCCGCTGCCACCCTAGAGTGAAATGCCTGATTTAGCCAGGCATAGTGAGTCCGCTGACCCTGGTCACCGGCACACTCTTCCCCCGCAGCTCAGCGTCATTGTCACTGCCTTTGAGCCCCTGCCTCCTCCCTCGAGGGGTTCGAGGCTGCTGCTGCTTGGCTCCTGCCCGCGAACGTGACTGTGCCTCTGTGCCACTGGTAATTCTGCTCCCGCTGTAACTGCTCTTGTTTTTATTGTATTGTTGCTCCGTTTTTACTGCTGCTGCTTCTCTCTTTCCTGCCCCCCTCCACCTTGTGTGTACCCCGGGTTCCCCTTGTGCCCTCGGTAGTCTCCCTCACCCGCTGCTGCTGCCCCTGCGGCCCCTCTCCCCTGCTCACGCTCGTTCCCGCCTCCCAGCTTCGTCCCTCCCCCCTCCCCTATTTTATGGCGGCCGCTGCGGGGGAGCGCGAGTGAGTCCGCAGACCCTGGTCACCGGCACACTCTTCCCCCGCAGCTCCGCGCCATCGTCACTGCCTTTGAGCCCCTGCCTCCTCCCTCGAGGGGTTCGAGGTTGCTGCTGCTTGGCTCCTGCCCGCGAACGTGACTGTGCCTCAGTGCCACTGGTAATTCTGCTCCCACTGTAATTTCACTTGTTTTTATTGTATTGTTGCTCCGTTTTTACTGCTGCTGCTTCTCTCTTTCCTGCCCCCCTCCACCTTCTGTGTACCCCGGGTTCCCCTTGTGCCCTCGCTAGTCTCCCTCACCCGCCGCTGCTGCCCCTGCGGCCCCTCCCCCCTGCTCACGCTCGTTCCCGCCTCCCAGCTCCGTCCCTCCCCCCTCCCCTATTTTATGGCAGCCGCTGCGCAGTCACGCCGCTGGTGCGCCGAAGGCGCGCCTAAGGCAAGCCCGTCTGCGCCCGTCCGCGACCCGACCGCGGCCATCGCCAGGAACCCTGGATCACCATGGACCCCGCCGATATGACTCCGCCGCCCTCCACGCACTCAACCCCGGAAGACTCACCGACTGCCAAGGATCCTCAACGAACACCACCCACGGACAGTTCTCCTGCAGACACTGCCGAAGATCCTTCACCATAGACAATGCCCCCTCGACCGCCGAAGACCCCCCTGATGCACGCACCACCAAAGCCCTGACATGCATCCTCCTCAACGTACGCTCCCTACACAGACACGCCGTAGAGATCTGGGACCTGATCGACACCCTCTCGCCCGACGTAGCCTTCTTCACGGAAACCTGGACCAACGACGCCTCCGGCCCCGACATTGCCATCGCCATCCCCGACGGCTACAAGATCCAGAGAAAGGACCGCCCCCACCGCCCTGGAGGAGGACTCGCCATCACACACAAGACCCCCCTCCGACTCTCCACCTCCAGCACGAGCGACCCCCACTCCAACACAGAACACCTCCACTTCCAGATCCAGACCAGCCCCAGGACCACGCTATGCGGCACCCTCGCCTACAGACCCCCGGGACCTTGCACTCAGTCCACATCTACCATCGCAGAGCTCGTCGCACCCCGCGCCATCGCCTCCACGGACTACATCCTACTCGGGGACCTGAACTTCCACTTCGACAACCGCAGCAACCCCGATTCCACCACCCTCCTCGACAACCTCGCCAACCTCGGACTGAAGCAACTCGTCAACACTTCCACTCACAGAGCAGGACACACCCTCGACCCCATCTTCGCAGGAGGGACAAACATCTGTTTCAGCCACACCACCCAACCCCTCTGGACAGACCACCACTGCGTACACTTCACCTTCAACACCTCCACTGCACTCAAGCCCGCCCGCGCCCACCACGAAGGAACTGAAGCAAGATCACAGAGGAACACCTCAACACCACCCTCCTCCTTGACCCCCCCTGCGCCACGACCGACGTCAACTCCGCAGCCAAAGAACTTCACCGCTGGATCTCCTGCTGCGCCGACAAGCTCGCACCCCTCCGCCACCCTGCCAAACAACGCCCCCTGAAGGCCGCCTGGTTCACCACAGAACTACAAGAAGCCAGGCGCTCCTGCAGACGCCTCGAGAAAGCCTGGCGAAACCGGAAAACCACGGAAGCCCTGAACAACCACAGGAGCGCCCTGAATGGATACCACCAGCGCATAAGAGACACCAAATGGACCTTCATCAGGAACCAAATCCACACCAACGCAACCAACGCCAAAGAACTGTTCAACGTCATACAGCATTTCGCCAAACCCCCCAGCGAAGCCACGGACGTCACACCTTCCCAGGAACTCTGCAACAAGCTCAGCTCCTACTTCCATCTGAAGATCAAGACCCTCTACGACAACTTCAGCGAACAGCCGCCAGACCACACCCCCCCCACCGCCGCTGACAAGCCAACCGTCATGACCTGGAACACCGCCTCCGTCGAACACACCACAGCGACCATGAAGAAGGTCCACTCTGGAGCCCCCACAGACCCCTGCCCACCGCACATCTACCACAGGGCCGCCGCTGCCATCGCACCCGAACTAGGGCGGACCATCAACGCTTCCTTCAAATCCGGCACCTTCCCAGATGACTGGAAGTGGGCGGAGGTGAAACCCCTCCTCAAGAAACCCACGGCCGACCCTACCGACCTGAAAAACTACCGACCCATCTCTCTCCTCCCCTTCACTGCCAAAGTCACCAAGAGACTTGTGAACACCCAGCTGACCGCCTTCATCGAAGAGAACGCCATCCTAGACGCCTCCCAGTCGGGATTCTGCAGCAACCACAGCACCGAGACCGCCCTCCTCGCCGCCACTGATGACATCCGCATGCTACTCGACCAGGGACACACTGCGGCCCTCATCCTACTAGACCTCTCCGCAGCCTTCGACACCGTCTCACATCGCACTCTTGCAGCCAGACTTCACGACGCTGGGATACAAGGAACCGCCCTCAACTGGATCCAATCCTTTCTCTCCGGCAGAACCCAGAGGATCAGACTGCCCCCCTTCCTCTCCGAACCCCCAGAGATCAACTGCGGAGTACCCCAAGGATCATCGCTCAGGCCCACGCTTTTCAACATCTACATGGCCCCCCTCGCCACCATCGTCAGACAGCATGGGCTCAGCATAGTATCCTACGCCGACGACACCCAGCTCATCCTCTCCCTCACGAAGAACCCCGAATACACCAGACTTTGCTTCCAGGAAGGAATGAAGGACGTCGCAGCCTGGATGAAGGATAGCTGCCTGAAGCTCAACTCGGAGAAGACGAAGGTCCTCATCCTCGGACCCTCCACCTCCGCCTGGGACAACACCTGGTGGCCCTCCACCCTCGGTAGCCCACCCACCCCTACCGACCACGCACGGAACCTCGGCATCATCCTCGACTCATCCCTCACCATGACCCGCAAGATAAACTCCGTCGCCTCCACCAGTTTCAACTGCCTTCGCACCCTCCGCAAGACCTTCAAATGGATTCCCCACAAATGCAGGAGGACCGTCACCCACGCGCTCATCACCAGCAGGCTGGACTACGGCAACGCCCTCTATGCCGGAATCAACACAACTCTTCTACACAAGCTCCAAACCATCCAGAACACCGCAGCCAGACTCGTCCTCGGGACACCAAAACACGAACACATGACCCAACACCTATGAGACCTCCACTGGCTCCCCGTCGAGAAGAGAGTCACCTTCAAACTGCTCACCCACGCCTACATATCCCTCCACAATATCGGTCCCAAATACCACAACGAGAGAGTCTCCTTCCACGTACCCAAGAGGAACCTCCGCTCCGCCGACCTTGCCCTGGCAGAGTCGCCCCGCATCCGCAGAAGCCGAGCAGGCGGAAGAGCCTTCTCCTACATCGCAGCCAAGATCTGGAACCAGCTCCCAGTGAACATCAGACGCTCCCCAACCCTGCACATGTTCAGGAAGAACCTCAAGACCTGGCTCTTCGACTGAAACCGGAGCTGCACCCCCCCCCCCAGCTCCTTGAGACCCTCACGGGTGAGTAGCGCACTTTAAAACCCCTGATTGATTGATCCTTTTTCACTATACAGTTGGGATGTAAAAAAATCTCTGAACTAGGAGACGCTGCAGACCCTTGGCCATGCATGCTATTAGAACGGTGCCATCCATATATAAGAGAGTGGGCAATGAGCGACCGTTAACGCATGGAACATTAGTCCTAAGTTCTGATAGAGCTGACTCCAGATCAATAATATAGAGAATAAAGAGAAAGGGAGCCAGGATACAACCCTGGCACACTACTTCCTTTAAACTAAAAGACTGGGTACATTTACCATTGGCCCCATACCTAACAGAGGCGGTAAGACTCTTACGCAGATCACGCAGGAAGGTGACCAGAGCCGGCTTGACCCCCTTGGACCCCAGCACAGCCAAGAGCTTAGCTCTGTTAACCCTATCAAAGGCCGAGCTAAGTTCCATGAAGGCCCAGTGTATGCCCCCACCTTTGCCCTTGCATATTTTGAGATCAACAGATAGAGATTTAAGTTTTGCTCAATAGTCGCCCGCCCTGACCTGTACCCGTACTGGATCTCACATTGTTATCTTTAGCCCACAGAATAAGATGGTTTAAGAGGACCGAGTCTATATTTTTCCCTTTGCTATCCACCAACGAAATCGGGTGATAGCATGCGGGGTCCATCCTATTCCCCTTTTTAATAATTGGAACCATCACCAAATGGCACTGATCCAGCGGAAGGCCAGGGTTGAATATTTCACAAAACTGAATATTTCAATGAGCCCATAAACATTGATCCCAAAATGTTCCTCCACACTCCCTGGACGATCCGCTGGGGGGTCAAGTTTTATAATTCACTTAAGTTCTGATTAGTTATTTCCCTGTAAACAAAAATTGGGTTAGATTGACATTTCAATGCCTAACTAATCTTCACAAATCAACACTCTTTCCTCTGGTCGATGGACCATTAGTTGAGTTAGTTGATGGTGATATTAACAATTCCTTAACTAATTCACAGCTCTTAGTGAAATGACCACAGACTCTGAGTAAAATTTATAAGCTTTACCTAAAATTTCAGTCATAAAGTTGAATGCTCATCAACACAGATTTAACAGTGCAAACTCCATCATTCTTCAATGGGAGAGAGAAAATACATTTAGCAAATACATTCAATTACACAACCTCATTCAACAAATCAATGCATAAGAGTGGATAGATGTAGAGACAAAAGACACAT
Source organism: Calotriton arnoldi (assembly GCA_963921515.1). Classification (NCBI taxonomy): domain Eukaryota; kingdom Metazoa; phylum Chordata; class Amphibia; order Caudata; family Salamandridae; genus Calotriton; species Calotriton arnoldi. The sequence continues at coordinate 69,418 of CAWUFW010021202.1, forward strand.
ATTAACATACATTTGCAAAGAAATATGCAAATTTTGAGACAAAATGACATTTACCTAATAGAGATGACCGGAAACCCACCCCTTTTCCCAAAGGAATGGTGGAGGTCTCCTGACTTAGAATCAGGAGACAAAGACTAAAGGACAGGATCGGGACAGGGCTGATACTTACTAGACTTTTCTACAAACCCGACGCACCAGGGCGATTCCCTCTCTTACTCTCTCTCCCTCCTCGATATTCTTCCGCAATCTTTGAGTCTAATCAGGCTGTCGTTTTCGGATCTGAATCTTCCCAGTCTGCTCTCGCCTCTCTCTCTCTATGATGATCTTGATGCTCTCTCTCAATGCAGCATACTTGCCTCTCTCTCTCTCTCTCAGCGTCGATGATCCCTAACTTAACTCAACTTACTCTAGTTATAGTCTTTATTTCTACGTGTCCCACCCTCAAGAGTTGCAAATTTCACTAAAATACGGAATATGATTGGACGGGGCTAGGGGAGTTTTCGTCACACCATGCTGACATTTTCATTTTTATTAAGGTACTTATTGTTTGCTAGCCCTTCCCCTTTAGCTCATTCATGTTGCCCTCTTCCCATGCATATATTGTTGCCATTGCAATAATTCATTCAATACAGGCTACATAGACGAGTGATACATGTCTTCTTTTTCTCTTGTCTTCTGTCCTTGATATTTGGCAGTCATTCAGCTCTTTCGGTCACTGGGTCACATCATGGATTCACTGAGCATGCGCAACTTTTAGTTATCCGTTGCCATTTTCTTTTTCCGTTATGCTTTAGCAGGCCCGAATGCACACTGTTAATAAAGGAATCATAAACAGATGTTATTTTCTTAAACATATAACTCTCACTGTTCACCACCCCCTTCTACTCTGTCACATGTTGTTAGTGTCTCTCTGGGCAAAAGCATTAACAACAGCAGTTTTCTTTTAAATTCAAGCAAGCAGATGCCGGGCATGTGGTACCTCAGGACCACATGTTAGTCTTTCTTGCACATGCGTGAGGTTTTTCCCTCTCAAAGTGAGTTAGTCACGTTATCGCTACGTAATTCAAGTTTGCACATGCGCAAAGCGTTTTCGCAAATTAAAGCGGGTTGTAATCGCGTTGCATTTTATTCCTCATTAGTTTAAGCATGCGTAAGCTTCTCTCCCCATGTGTCGGTGACTGGTGTATATTAGTTTCGTCTCATCTGCAGTTTTAACGATTAGTGAAAGTTAATGGAGGATTTCTCCGAGCAAGTTTCATTTTCTTGAATCCTTGCTCCATCAATCCCCCCTCTGATGGCATTTTTGAGCCATCATAAAATACCCATCATTACCAAGTGCCAACTTTATTCATCTAATTTTAGTGTCTTCCTCCTCTTTCTACTAATTCTTCGTTTTTCTTTTTCATGTCTAATTCTTTCATTTTATCATATAAACTTCCTTTCATATCCTCTAACTCAATGTCTTCCCTTTTTCTCTTTCTTCCCATTCTCTTATTCTTTATTTCGGTCAACATTCTTGCTTTTGTTTTACTTTTGCAACATCTATATGTCATCATTATTATAAGAGCTATTATTGCTATCAAAATTACAGGTATTAGGATCTTCCCTAACAGACTACTCCCTAAAGTGGAAAACCAACTACCTATAGCGGAAATACTTTTAGTAAGTCTTTCCCAGACACAGTCAACCTCCAGTTGGGTCAAATCGTCATGAATCTTTGTAATATTCTTAATATATCCCTCAATACCTTTACTTTTGTCTGGGATATATGTACAGCAATGTTGGACTTTCAACATGCCACAAACTCCACCCTCTTTTGCCAATAATATATCAAGTGCAAGTCGATTTTGCAAAACCATAGATCTAATTGCAACCATTTCGGTATTAATCATTAAGAATCCCCCAGCAGTATCTGTCGATAGACGATCAACTATTGTTGTCAACTTTTGTATTTTATGTGAATTCAGTATGACTCCAACTGTCGGTATCAGTGCACTAAATATATCACCTACTATTTCTGAAAAACTTGCTCTTTTACTTCGTTTTAGTCCTTGACTTACTACATCCATTTCATTAGTAATTGTTCTTAGTAATGTGATATACCTTTGGAAATACTATTCCAAAATAACAACTACCATACCATCGTGTGGGCAACCTATAATAGGCATTTTTACCACACACGTAATAAATCCCTGGAAAAACAGGATCAGTTCCATCTTTTGGTCCCCATCCCCCCATTATTAGGAAGGTATGTTCACATTCACTAGAACCAATTAAAATGTTGTTATAGTCAGTTTTTAGTCTATGCAGACAGAATTTTCCCAATTTTGACAAGTCTAGGGACATCGCTGCATGAGTCTCGCCTTTCTTATAGTCTCCTTCCTTATTAACCCATGGAGGTACATGTGACTTCTGTTTAACAGCCTTCTTTTGAAAATCCTGCCTTCTTTCCTCTACTAAATTTAGAAAATCTTTTTCCTCATCACGCAAAATACATGTTAGATTATTCTTATGAGCATTTGTTATGTCTATTGGGTTTGTTGTTAAGAAGAACTCGCCCATGAATTCTGCATCTTTACCACTAAGCACTGGGTTCAGGTTTCTTCGAATAGGGATTTCTGAAATACTAAATCCATATTCGAATAATAATACTGCAACTTGCCTGTTACATAGAACAAACTGGACACAACACTACATGATACCCCTTATGTTAAAGGAAGATGGTGATATGTCACCCTCTCTGAGACAGACGAAAGTAATTTCATGCAAACATAACAATCACTCACATCCATTGTATCTACGTATTCGTAAAGAAGTTTAGTAAATACATTTAATGACGAATCACTATTTGACTTGTCATGATGATACATGCTCTCATCCATTTGCTCTAAATTAGTGGTAGTTGTTCGTTTAGTAACTGCATTCACTCGATCACTTGTATTAGTGTTATTTCTGTTACTATTTACCATTAGAATAGGTATCACAACAGTTAGCAACAACCACATTAACATTAGTATTAAAACACTGCACAAACAATATTTAACACATCTTCGTTTTAAACTAGATTTCGAATGTTCAGTCACTTTCGTTTCTGCCATTTTTTTGTATTCTAAAATTGATCAATATCTAAATAATTTCTTCTAAATTCTAAAAATTATTCTAAAAAAAAATAAAAAATATAAAATCTTTGTGTGATCCCACATTTCAAGAGCTTTTTGTCTTTGCTCGCCTTTGTCTTTATTTTCTTTTCTTCTTTGGTTTCTTTTCTTTTCTTTATTTATTTGTCAATTTCCACCCCTTGTGTCAAAGTCTTTTCCCTTTAAGGTGGTCTCAATTTGCTTTCATCAATTCCTTCAATAGCAACACTTTCTTGTTCTTCATTCAGATCAAGATTCTCAAAGTCCTCGAGGATTATATATGTCCATTCAGGAGCCTTATATTTTCTGCTCGGAACTCTCACTCGTTTTGATTTTCATAAAGATTTTCTTCTTGGATGTTCTTGCTCAGTTTGACTTGATACTTCATTTACTTGTTCTTGTTCTTTCCCTGTTTTTCTTCTTAGAAAATATCTCAGTCCTTTTACTCCACTTGGCCAGTGATCACCTTTTCTGATCTTCTTTGTTTGCACTGCCCTTTCACCTTCCTCGCCAATTTCTAATGTTCTTTTGTTTTCTCTTTCTGATTCCTTTCTTTCTGTTGATTGAATTTGTTCTTGATCTTTCAGTCCTTCTTTTTCTAACTCTAATTGAGTTTGATCTGAATTTCCTGTAGTAGATTCTTCTGTTGACTGAATTTGTTCTGAACCTGTCAGTCTTTCTTTTTCTTCTTTTGATTGAGCTTGATCTGGATCTTCTGTTTCAATTTGTTCTGGTCTCTCAATCTCTTGCTCTTCCTCGGCCTCTACAGCAGCCTCTTGAGACCCAGTAACTGGTGGCCACCCTACTTGACTCGTACTTGGTTGTTCATCATCAATGCGTTCTTCAGAGTCTGTTTCTCTGATTTCTTCGACTTCACAACTTTCAGCTTCTGGTTCTTCTCTTTGTTCATCCAGTTGCTGCTCTTGTCATTCAGGTGGACTTGGGACTCTTTGTGTATGACTAGCATGGATCCAGTTTGGCAAGCCAGTACACTTCACTGCTGTCGTCGTGACCAATATAACTTGATGAGGTCCTTTCCACCTGGGTTCTAAACACGATTTTCTCGTGTGCTTCTTTACCACAACCCAGTCTCCTGGACACAAATCATGAGCTTGATTCGGCTGTGCTGCGGTTGCATCTTCTCCAACCTGGTGAGAGACAGAACGTACCAGATCAGCTAGTCCTTTACAATAGTCCAACACTAGATCATCAGTTATATTCATAAGTTTGTTTCCAGGTACAAATGCTTGTCTCATTGCACTTCCCATGAGAATTTCATGAGGACTCAATCCCGTCCTTCTGTCAGGGATGCTTCTAAGGCTCATTAATACGAGGGGCAAAGCATCAGGCCATTTCAGTGAAGTGGATGCACAAACCTTCCCTAACCTGGATTTTATTGTGCCATTAAGCTGCTCAACCACTCCAGAGGCTTCTGGTCGATAGGCACAATGTAGTTTCTGCTCAACTTTCAAAGCTGTACAAATTAATCAAATTATCTCATTGTTAAAATGAGGTCCTCTATCTGATTCCAAAGTGACTGGAAATCCGAATCTGGGAATGAGTTCTCTCAACAGTAGTTTGGCAACTGTGAGACTGTCATTCCTTCTCGTGGGATAGGCTTCCACCCATCGAGAAAACAGACACACAATGACAAGGACGTACTTCAAACCATTGCACGGCGGCAGCTCTATAACGTCAAGTTGCAGTCTTGTAAATGGTCCCTCTGCCTTTCCGATTTTTCCCCAACTGACAACTGTTTTTCTACCTGGGTTCTGCTGTTGACATGTCAAACATCGCTGGCAGAGACTCTCTGCAATTAACCTAAACTTGGGATTGTACCATGTTTGCCTAAAATGCCTAATCATGGCATCCCTCCCAATGTGTGTAGCTCCATGATATACTCTTGCCATTTGTGATAGTAAACTGTCTGGCATTATCGGTCTACCATCTGGACACACCCATACTTCATCATCTGCTCTTCTTGTGCATCCTGATTTGATCCAGTGTTCCTTTTCTTTTGCATCTGCTTCATCCTGTAACTGTCTAACTTCATCCCATGTTTCAAAAGCAGAGAAAAACATTAGTTGGTAATTGGCAACTTCTTTTTCCAACCCTCTGTTCAAAGACATTGTATTTCGAGCACAGAATTGTGCAACTTGGTCAGCATATTTGTTGCCTTGTGTCACATAAACATTTCCTGACTTATGTGCGGCACATTTGACCACTGCAATTTCTTTTGGCAATTGTAGTGCTTCCAATAGTTCTTTGACATTTTTACTATTCCTGATAGGAGAACCTGAAGAAGTCAGAAATCCCCTTTGCATCCATAATTGGCCAAAGTCATGCACAACCCCAAAACCATATTGACTATCCGTGAATATGGTTACTCTCAATTGTTTCCCAATTTTGCATGCTTTTGTCAAAGCTACCAATTCGGCTATTTGTGCAGACTTGACTCCTTTTAGACAGGATGCTTCTAGAATAGCAGATACAGTACATACAGCATAAGCAGAACTCAGTTCTCCATTTTGTTTTTGCAAGCATGACCCATCAACAAACAATACATAGTCTGATTCTTCCAATGGGACATCAAAGATGTCAGGTCTGGGCTTTATACACATTTCTGTCACATCCAAACAATCATGATCAACCTCCTCTTTTATTTCTTCACAGTATGGATCCGGCAGCAAGGTTGCTGGATTTATTGCGGTGCATCTTATCACACTTACATTTTCAGCACCCAGGATCACTCTTTCATACTTAGTCAGCCGACTAGGGGTCAAGTGCTGAGTACGAGTCCTTGTTAAAAGGATCTCGACTGAATGTGGCACATATACCTTTAGAGGATGTCCCATTACAATCGATTCACTCTGCTCCAGACTCACACAAGTAGCAGCTACTGCTTTTAAGCAGCCAGGTAATGCCACAGCCACTGGATCCAGAGTGGCAAAAAAATATGCCACTGGACGTCGTGACAGTCCATGTCTCTGTGTTAATACTGAAAGTGCACATCCTTCTCTCTCACAACAGAACAAAGCAAATTCTTTCGTATAGTCAGGCATTCCTAATGCTGGTGCTTGACACAGACAATCTCTCAGTTTTATGAATGCATCCTCACTTTCATCATCCCATTCAATCGGATCTGTCACATCCTTTCGTGTCAATTTTAGTAAAGGCTTTGCAAGCAATGAAAATCCACTGATCCACCGATGACAGTATCAAATCACTCCCAAAAACATTCGTACTTCTTTCTTAGTTTTAGGCAGACTCATTTGTCGAATCACTTTTATTCTCTCTGGTGTCACTTTTCTAACTCCCTTTTCTATCTTGTGTCCCAAATATTGGACTTCTTGTTGGCAAAACTGTAATTTTTCTGGTGACACCTTGTGTCCACCTTCTGCCAAATGGTTCTGTAAGGCAATTGTGTCAGTGACACAAGCCTCTCGTGTCTTTGATGCCACCAATAGGTCGTAAATGTACTGAACCAAAACCGAATTTCCTGGCATAACCAATGTTTCCAAACACTTTTTCAGGATCTGATTGAAAATCGAGGGGCTCTCTGTGTACCCTTGAGAAACCCTACACCATGCCAAAACACGGTCTCCGAACCGGAATGCAAAAAGATATTGGCTATCCGAATGCAAAGGAATCGAAAAGAATGCTTGGCACAAATCAATCACCGTGTACCAATATGCATCCCAAGGTATCTGATAAAGGATCACTGCAGGATTTGGTACTACTGGACAACAGGGTACTACTATCTTATTAATTTTCCTTAAATCTTGCACTATCCTATACTCTGCCACTAGGCTTTTTAAGCCCCATGATTGGCGAATTACAAGGACTGCCCATTATCTCTTTCAAAATACCTTGTTCAATCATTTGATCAATTACTGGAGCAACTTCAGCTTTTACTTCAGGGCTCATTTTGTATTGGGGTGTGTTCGGATAAATTGCACCTTCTTTCACCATTATTTTAATTGGGTCTACATTTGCCATCAGACCAATTTCCTTTCCTGAAAAATCCCACACATCTGATTTCACTGTGTTTATCAGCTCATCAGGCAAACTGTTTTCAGTAAGAAGTGAAAACATCTCATCCACTTCTGTTCCTTGTTTTGCTAGCATCATTTTAAAAGCAATATCTTCATCAGGTGTTTAGAAAGCAATACCATCAGGTGTACAATAGATGGTACAGTTAATTTTGCACAACAAATCCCTCCCTAACAAATTTACTGGACTTGAATCACATACCACAAACCGATGCATGTCTTTGAAATTCCCAATATTCACTTCTATTGATTTAGTGACTGGGGTTTTTATTTGCTTATTTGAGACTCCTACAACTTGGATAGTTTCTCCCGAGAGGGGTAGGTTTGGAATTTCTGCTGCTCTCACAGTAGAACCGGTAGCACCAGTATCCACTAGGAAAGTGATGTCCTTACCTTCCACTTTTCCATCAACAAATGAACCTGACTGATCTACCGCCAAGGATGCGCCAAGCACGCATTCTTCCTCCCCTCTCAGGCACCGTCATTGGGAAGCGTCCGAATCACTCTCATTACTCTGCATCCAATATTGTTGAATCGTTTGTGTATTCTTACCACTCTCTCCACGAAATCCGGTGTTCACACTGTATCTCTGCACCTGAGCGTTCACATGGTTGGGCATAGGGGCTTGTGGCACCTGTAATTGTGGAGTAACTACCTGTTGCTGTTGCTGCTGGTTCACAACCACCTCATTCTGCATCTGTGGATTTAAATTTTGATTTACCCCATTACTCTGTTGAACATTTCTACACTAATTCTTCCAATGACCATGCTTTCCGCACGCATGACAAGAATCCTTCTTTTTCGCTTCTTCTCTACTCATTCGCCCTTTTCCTTTATTTCCATTTAATCCTTGACTATTCTGATTCTGATCGTTCGACTGATTATCATTTTGAGAACCAGAATGTGCCTCTTGGTGTTCTGCTAGCTTCACTTGTGCCCACATCATCTTTTCTTTCAGTTTCTTGTGTTCTGCATCAATATTATCACTACAATACTTCGCATACTTCAAGATATCATCAATGGGCTTGCTCTGCCAGCAAAGCATATGCTGCTGAATCATCTGACTAATTTCTGATCTCAATCCATACACAAACCTATACACGAAATGTCCCATATCCTTGTCACCAACATTTTCAAATCCACTATACTGCTTAAATACTTGCAATAGCCTTTCGTAATACGCATGCACTGACTCTTTTGGTTCTTGAGTTGTTCTATCTATTTTAACCCAATCTGTTTCTTTTGGAGGAATTTTCCCTTTCAAGAAGGTAATCACCTGTTGATATTTTTTCATCACTTCCTCTGAAGGCGCACCTGTCCTTGCATCTCTGGGATACTCTTCAGTTGGCCAATCAATAGTAATTTTACATTCTGTCCACAAATCAGTTAGTACCACTATGTCAAACAGGCCATCCAAATCCTTTAATAATACCTTTGAAACTTTCACAAACCTCTCTACCTGCTTGTACCATTCAATTGGTTTCTCTCTTAATCTGGGGAAATCATTCGTAAAAGACAAAATATCCTGTCTAGACCAAGGAACATGAACATATCCACCACCAGGAACTTCTCTCATTGGACACACTCTTTCAACCTGTTCTGTCTCTCTTAATGGGAATGCAGATGTTTCCTTTGTAGCTGCCTCATCCCTTTTTCTTGTCCATCTACCTCTCCATCGGTCTGCATCTCCCCATTTCTTCAAAATATACATTAATTCTTTTATCTGTAATCTCCTTCCTGACGCATTCAAACTTTCTAAATCCTTCTCAGTAAATTCTGACCTATATGGTTTTTGTAATATTTTTGACTTTTCTACATCTATTCCAAATTCTGAAGCCACTTCTACTATCTTCTCATGAAGATTCTTTGCTCTCCAGGTTATACTTTTACACAAAAACAACAATTCCTCATCTCCATATGAACCTAATCTGTCTGAGCTTATAGTACCAATAATCATTTCTTCTAAATCCACTTTCAACTTGCCTACATCTATATTTGGTGTTTGGGTTTTTTTCTTGTCTAATCCTTTTGCCCACTCCTCTAGGTCTTCTGGTGAAAATCCTTTAGAGTTCCCTACTACTGCAGTGACATTCGGTTCTTTTCTCCTTGTATTTACTGGTGTAATTCTCTTCGGGGTCTCAGTCACAGTTTCAAGATTAGGGAGATCTAGTAACGAGATATTCGAATCACTGTCACTAGTTTGATCTTCTAACATTACTGTCTCTTTCCTAGCATTATTCTGTGGGACTGTCACTGTTTGTAATCTCGGGGTATCTTGTTTATCACCATACAATGGAATAACAGGACCAATTGTTACTGGTACTGTCAAGGCTTCCGCATTCAAACCTAACTGATTTATTTTCTGAATTATCTCTTCTTTTGTCTTATTCAACGCATTCCTTTCTTTTTCCTGTAATACTCGGGTGACTGTTGGATCATATAAAACTTGTGGAACTAATAGAGTCCCCATCATTGGTGCACTTGTAGTTGTATCTCTAGCATTTTCTTGATAAGGTGGAGGTCTTTTGACTAAAAGGTCCTCTAATAACTCATCATCAGATTCATCACATCCTGTTCCTGTCATACCTATGTGTTTTACTTTTTCTTTACACTTACTCCCTACTTGATCGTCAGCCATCAACACTGGATACAAGCCTTCCGTTACTACAGCTCTTCTCCATATTTTCATCTGATCTCCTCGAGTTTCAAATGGATATCTGGGTAAAAACCCTCTATTTATTCTTCTACCTCCTCTGTATTTTTCTCGTTCAAATGCCTCAACTTCCCATTCCTCCAAAGCTTCATACTGCTTTAACCTAGGACTTGGTTCTAATGAATTCATCCGATTTCTCAAATTCTGAAGAATCCTTACATTAAACGTACCATGTTCAGGAAAAGCTAGAACACCATCACCTTTTGTATACTCTTCCCAATTTTCTAACCAGACACAAGTATGATACCCTCGTTCCATCATCATAAAGGAAGCAGGAGTGTTAGGAGGTGGCATAAGAATCCCTTCTCTAGTTACTACACGTTTATCTTTTTTAAAGACATTTTTGATTTTATTAATCAGCTTCATTCTTCCGATCCCTGTGACTAATCGTTTTCAGCAGGCAAAAACTAGAGACTCTTCCGTATTTTTCTTTTCACGTATCCTATTTGCCAACACTCGTCCTATACCAGCACGTCTCACACCAACAGTTCAATCAGGGCTCACTACGTATTCTCTTCCGCAACCAATACCAGCGCGGTTCTTGTCTACCAGCCAATCAGAGCTTTCAACACACCCACTTGTCTGACCAATGCCAGCGCGGCTCTTTTTATGACATCAATATTACTCCTACTATGACCCTCACTTTACAATCTGCACTTATTATTCGCCCGCTGTCTCAACCAATACCAGCGCTGCTCTTTGTGACGTCAGTATGACTCCTGCTACTGACCCTCCCCTCACAAGGTAATACGACAATGTATTTTCTAATTTTTCTTTTTAATCATCTTTTTAGTAACAACGTAAAAACAGCGCTACTCTGTCTGCCCCACTAATCCAAAGATAGTTTATTCACTTGCTTCAAAGAGAAAGTACTTCCTTACACTGCGAGTAAAAACCACTGTTTACCCTTCACTTAAGCTCGGGGAGGACCTATTACTCCTCTAGGGATACTCCTCCTTTGGGTAAGGCCAAAGTTTCACAGGTGGACCCTTCGCAATCACTCACACTCTACTCTTATACGATATAGTCCCTAATATAACACCTACAGCCCTCCGTAGCTTTTAGGTATTATGATGACAGACGAGTAACCTTCTGCAGTGTGATTTCCTTACCACACTCTTCTTAGTTCCATTCCCGGGATTCCCAGGTATCTTCGTACCTATACTTCCAGACAAAATAAAACGCGACACTAACTCTTAATGTTAAACATGTAGTTAATGATCAATAATCAATAGTCAATAATCACCAAACTAATCAATAATAACCATAACTCTGCTACCAGAAAAACTGATCCAGCGGAAGGCCAGGGTTGAATATTTCACAAAACTGAATATTTCAATGGGCCCATATACATTCATCCCAAAATGTTCATCCACACTCCCTGGACGATCCGCTGGGGGGTCAAGTTTTATAATTCACTTAAGTTCTGATTAGTTATTTCCCTGTAACCACAAATCGGGTTAGATTGACATTTCAATGCCTAACTAATCTTCACAAATCAACACTCTTTCCTCTGGTTGATGGACCATTAGTTGAGTTAGTTGATGGTGATATTAACAATTCCTTAACTAATTCACAGCTCTTAGTGAAATGACCACAGACTCTGAGTAAAATTTATAAGCTTTATCTAAAATTTCAGTCATAAAGTTGAATGCTCATCAACACAGATTTAACAGTGCAAACTCCATCATTCTTCAATGGGAGAGAGAAAATTCATTTAGCAAATACATTCAATTACACAACCTCATTCAACAAATCAATGCATAAGAGTGGATGGATGTAGAGACAAAAGACACATATTAACATACATTTGCAAAGAAATATGCAAATTTTGAGACAAAATGACATTTTCCTAATAGAGATGACCGGAAACCCACCCCTCTGGCCAAAGGAATGGTGGAGGTCTCCTGACTTAGAATCAGGAGACAAAGACTAAAGGGCAGGATCGGGACAGGGCTGATACTTACTAGACTTTTCTACAAACCCGACGCACCAGGGCGATTCCCTCTCTTACTCTCTCTCCCTCCTCGATATTCTTCCGCAATCTTTGAGTCTAATCAGGCTGTCGTTTTCGGATCTGAATCTTCCCAGTCTGCTCTCGCCTCTCTCTCTCTATGATGATCTTGATGCTCTCTCTCGATGCAGCATACTCATCTCTCTCTCTCTCTCTCTCAGCGTCGATGATCCCTAACTTAACTCAACTTACTCTAGTTATAGTCTTTATTTCTACATGTCCCACCCTCAAGAGTTGCAAATTTCACTAAAATACAGAATATGATTGGACGGGGCTAGGGGAGTTTTCGTCACACCATGCTGACATATTCATTTTTATTAAGGTACTTAATGTTTGCTAGCCCTTCCCCTTTAGCTCATTCATGTTGCCCTCTTCCCATGCATATATTGTTGCCATTGCAATAATTCATTCAATACAGGCTACATAGATGAGTGATACATGTCTTCTTTTTCTCATGTCTTCTGTCCTTGATATTTGGCAGTCATTCAGCTCTTTCGGTCACATCATGGATTCACTGAGCATGCGCAACTTTTAGTTATCCGTCGCCATTTTCTTTTTCCGTTATGCTTTAGCAGGCCCGAATGCACACTATTAATAAAGAAATCATAAACAGATGTTATTTTCTTAAACATGTAACTCTCACTGTTCACCACCATGTTATTAGTGTCTCTCTGGGCAAAAGCATTAACAACAGCAGTTTTCTTTTAAATTCAAGCAAGCAGATGCTGGGCATGCGGTACATCAGGACCACATGTTAGTCTTTCTTGCGCATGCGTGAGGTTTTTCCCTCTCAAAGTGAGTTAGTCACGTTATCGCTACGTAATTCAAGTTTGCACTTGCGCCTTTTTGCAAATTAAAGCGGGTTTTAATCGCGTTGCATTTTATTCCTCATTAGTTTAAGCATGCGTAAGCTTCTCTCCCCATGTGTCGGTGTCTGGTGTATATTAGTTTAGTCTCATCTGCAGTTTTAAAGATTAGTGAAAGTTAATGGAGGATTTCTCCGAGCAAGTTTCATTTTCTTGAATCCTTGCTCCATCAGCACCATCGAGTCGGAAGCGAACTGTGAGTAGCTGCATTACAAAAACAAGCATTTGCAATGCAATAGGTCTCGCATTTACGCGAGTTTAAACTATTAGTATTGTAAATGACAATGCCTTTCATTTATGTTTTAAAAACAAAAACAAAAATAAAAGGCATTGTCATTTGCAAGGTCAATAGCTCAAACTCGCGTAAATGCGAGACCTATTGCATTGCAAATGCTTGTTTAAGTGCTATTAAACGTAAGAAAGAGAATTAGATCCACCATTGTCGTGCGCCCTATCATTCTAAATGTCCTTGTTGGTTTGTTTCAAATTCGCGAATTATTTTATGCTTTTTTTATGTGATGGTTTTATGGACTAGTGCCTGAATACATATTAAACCTAAACCTGAACCTAAACGGAAACCGATTCCATCAGGTCCCACCAATTCCGACGTCTTGAACCCCTGCAGGATTTGCAGGTGTGCTATCACCAATCAATTCTGATTACTCACTCTGCTGGCTGCAATTGCATGTTGACGCCAAAGCCTCGGCATCAAACCCTCACAATTAAAAATAGGCTTCTGACTGCGCGAGGAGGTCAGCGTAACCCTCCAGTCTATCTGCATCGCCGAGGCGCTGCGCGCCAGGTGCTACATACAAACATGCTCTGACGGATGCCAATTAAAATCGCAAAGCATGCATAGGGTGTCTTAAAGGGAAGCACGCTGCTGTGATGGACGGCCTCTGTGCAGCAGATGAAAGGCGCGCGAGGAACTCCCCAGCTGCCCCCTCCCAAGTGGAGAGGAGAGAGTCCACGATCCTGGAGCTGCGGGGGCCGTGGGAGGGGTCCCATGTGTGGAGTGTCAGCCTGCAGATCAAACGGTCTGGGCCCAGGGCTGCACTCTTTATCTGCTCTACAGGGCAATCTGTTTCAGTCCTGGCAGGTCAAGTGACACACTCCGCTAGGATATCAAAGGATGTTGTGGAAATGGGTCTGTGGGCATAAAGTTCATGAAAAACAAGCATTGGCCGCGCGGCCTCGAAACTGACACGGCCGCGCGGCCGTGAAAGTGAAAGTAATCGTGAGTAAGCGGGTTTTGGAAGTGCAAACAGTGGCTTTTGCTGGCAACCAGCTTGCGTTCACGCGAGCGTCCAGATGGCGAGGGAAGCCATATGGCGCCTGATCGCGCGTGCATGCTCGCGTGAACGCAAGCTGGTCGCCAGCAAAAGCCACTGTTTGCACTTCCAAAACCCGCTTACTAAAACTCTCGCCAGAGCAGCGCATGCGCTGGCTCAGGCGAGACCTAATGAGTCACTATAGGGGCCAAAGATCAACTGCAGATTTAAACAGGTCCCCTGGTACCCCAGCCGGTCCAGGGGCCTTACCATCAAGGTAGGGACAAGATGGCTTTCCTAACTTCCTCCCACTGAAATGTGACCCATCAATTCTCACAGCCACTATATTGTGAATCCATGCTCTTCTCAAGGCTATAAATAGCCACAAAATGATCGAGCCAAGCCTTTGGGGTAATAGTAAGAGTTTGCGCTGACATTTGCTCCAAACTAACAGAGGGTGGTTCACTACACCCCAAAATGCTGCACTGTCCCGCAAGGCACAAGCTCCCAGAAGGTTGTCCCTAAGCTCTTTTTTAAGGCTTTCTTTCCCTCATTATGTGCCAGGCAATAAAGGGCCATAGCTTAATTGACTTCTTCGCCATCCCGGGGTTGTTTGTGCAGGGAGGCCATAAGCATTCTAAGAGCCTGTGAACATTTCTTGTCCTACCATTTATGTGGGACTACCGAATGCACGGTACTAGGCAGAGAAAGGGCAACCGTAATACACCCAGTGAGACTAGAGAAAGCAGCCAAAATGTTGACATCTGAGGCCTCCTCATCTAGGCAAATTTAAAAATCAGATAGACAGGAGGAATACAGGTATGATTTAAAGTCAGCTGGAACTACCTTCTCCCATTTAAGCCTTCTCCCCATATCTTTTAAGCTGACTGATTCTTTATATAAACAATCAGCCTTGCTAGTATCAAAGACCACCGGAAAATGGCCGACAAAGGGTTATGATCGCTTTGTGGGTGCCATATTACATGAAAGGTAATAAGGCTGGACAAAAGGTAGGCAGAAACAAACATATGGTTAATTATTGAACTGGAGCCTGCCCCCTTGTAAGTTGGGATTAGAACTAACATCCTCCTTGTTGAACAGGTTCACTAGGTTATGTTCTAACATCAGATTGTTTAACATATCCCCCTGTGGTGGGTGTTTGAAGTGAGCATGGTCCAAACCATAAGGAGCATCAGCAGTATCACCATCACCATACAAGGGTACAGGTTAAAATCATCCATCAACATCAAAACTGTAAAATTTGATGAGCTGAAATAAAATCATTCAGAAAGTGCCCAAGATCATACATTACATCATTTTGCCCACCTAGCTGAAATAGAATTATAAACATGCACAATCAAAACCCTAAGTGAGTTTGAAAAGACCAAGAGAGTTCCCAGAATGTGTTGTGAGTTTGACAAGACCCCATCCATTTTACAGCTGAGGCTCAAATTTATAAAACTGCCTAGTCCCCCTTTAATTCTGCCATGCATAGATGGCATGGCATTAGAGACAAATGAAGCATAACCGTCCAAAAACAAATTGCCCACAGTGTCCCAGGTTTCTTGAAGGCAAATGATGTCCAAGAAACATAATACATTTTTACAAACTTCATCATCAAATTTGCTACAAGCTCCAGCAATATTCCAGCTGATGTCCTTTAAGGCGTTAAAGTTACTTGGGTGGTCACTCGTAACTATATTGACAGGCCAGGGGTGAGTATTGAGCTCACTTAAAATATCAAAGCGATTAGATTATAATAGGTTAAGGGCCTTCTCCTTCTGGCAACAACAACTGACACCCACACCTTGGGCAGAAATCAGTTCTCCTGCCCGCCCCATCTCACCATCCCCAATTCAAAGGATTTGTAGAAAAAAAACAGTAGACGTAAGGATATTTTACTGCTGGGAGTGAAACCTTGAATTTCCCTGTTTAGAAAATAGCAAATAGCCCACCCCCCTCCTGTTAGAAAAATTAATAACAATACAATCTCCATCAAACTTTTTGTTTGAGTTGCCAATCTACCCCACAATGCAGGCCATAATGATTTAATTAACAAAGGAATAATCTGAGTTGGCCCTACTGGATAGCCAGTGTATTATTTTTGGAGTTGGTGGTAGCTCTCAGAATCTGTTTGCTTAAGAGAAGGAACATTGGCCATGACCACAACATAGGGGGTAGAAGCAGGGGTAAGTTGGATAACAAAATCGCAGGGTTGGGTCCATGCCTCAAAGGATGTGGATGTGGAGTGTCCCTTTCCCATCTATCATGGTAATGACTGGTGGTTAAAGTTCGGAGGAGTACCCCAACTAATGGGATCGGGGGTCGTACAGGCATGATGACCACTCTGAGGGGGGGAGGCAGAGGAAAAGTGCTGACTGAAGAATCAGTTGCGGGCCATCACTCTTAGTCCTCTGATCCCCTGCCCCTAATTGTGGGGGAGGAGCACTCTACCTCAGTCATGTGGGGTGCACTTGGATTGACCTGGATCAAGTCAGATAAGGCTCTGGGGCTATTAAGGGTATTTACCAAGAATGAATGGGTTGCGCCCACCGAGTCTCCCAGTTTGCCTAGAGACTGTTCCAGATTTGAGATATGATGCACCAGTTTATTGAATGTCAAAGAAATTAACCACTCTAAACTCTGAAAGGAGTCAGAGTGTGAACACAGCACTGTATCTAAGATTGGAATTATGGACAAAGTCCCCTTTTTGGAACCCCTATGGGGTTTATCACCCACAGTAGACATACTAGATAACCCGGGATTTTATTTTTCAGTCTGGTACCCTCCCTCAGAACTCTAGCTTGTGAGTTGTGAGTAGGACTAGCCGAATCACATGCCCTAAGTTATCTCTCCACACTCAATTGAAGTCTGTACCACATACATAGCTAGTACTATCTTTATGCCCACACTTGGGGCAGATCTCCTCAAGCTGCTAAACTCATTGTACTCACTCAAGCCTGTTTCCTGGAAGAGAAAAAGATTGTAACCATGTAAATGGACTGAAAGTATGCATTTGAAGTAGAATATGACTTTGGGCTCCTCTAGACACAAAGGGGGTTTCTAATATCTTCCAGAACACCCACGAAAAATGGTCAATATGTACAAAATTTGTCAAATGCTTTGATGTTGCCCCAACATCAGTGGTTTAGTGTGCTGCCTGCCAATACACACAGGATGAAGTATCCTGGGGGAATGCTCTCATTGATCTGGTTGCCAGAAAGTCACCCTGTCACAGTCAGCTTATGGAGCTATGAAGGTGGTACAGACTGATTTGTTTCCTGTACCTTCCCTAAAAGATTTGTCGCTGTTGCAGGAATGAGACTCTGAGAGCAAGAAACAGTATTGCGTCAAGCAGAATGACTCAATGGACAAGTGAGTGTGGAGAGATAACTTAGGGCATGTGATTGCACAAAGTGTTCTATCCCAAAATCTCGCACGGTTGTATCATAGAGCAGTACATGTCAATGGGGGTGGCATGATGCATGCCACTGTAACCCACTGGTATGCATCCTTCTTTCCTTCTATATCCCAAAATAATTGCCACTCCTGTGTCATCTTCCAATTTCAAAATGCTCTGGGAAAGGAATCAAGACCACCTAAGCTGCTCCCTCCCTCCCACATAGGGCCACTTGCCCACCTCCAAATGGATTTTATCCAGACACCTAAGTGTGCATCATACTATAATGTGTTAGTGATAGTTTTTTCTGGGTGGATAGAAGCTTACCCCTGCTCAAGAGCAGATTCCATTACTGTTACAATGCACTTACTTAGGGACTTTATTCCATGACTTGAACTCCAGAGTCAGCTTTCGAGTGATTGGGGAACACACTTCATTTCATCTGTAGTGCAGGAGGTTTGCAAAACACAAGTGATAAATCAACACTTTCACCGCACTTATCACAATGAATCAACAGGCAGGATACTAAATATATGTTCTGAGACCAAGTTAAAATGGCCTGATGCCCTGCTTCTAGCTTTGTGGTCCATAAGGATGGTATTAATACAGAAAACCAAGCTGAGCCTGTGTGAGATTATTATGGGATGCCCTATGATGTTACCTTCCATCTCTGCTACTAAGTTTGAATTGTTGCTGAATAATATTGCAGTCCTACAATATTGTCTTTACAGTTTCCAATCTCTGGTTCAAACTGCCTTACCCGAGTATCCAACTAAAGTCTGCCTTTTCCTCCAGCCTGGTCATTGGATCTTCAATCAAGTTCATCAGAGGAAGACCTCTACACATCCCCGCTGGCATGGCCCATACCAAGTGCTTCTCATCAGTCAAGGGTTGTGGTCTGGTGATGTGGATCCACTACTCACAGTGCAAACGTGCAGCACCTCCCTGAGATTACTGACCATCCTTGCCTGCTTAGAGATCTACATCAAGCCGCAGACTGGGACCCTCAGATGGCGGTTCCTTGTTGCTTGTATGCCACCTTCCAGTGGGCTAGATTTTCAGTTCCCACCCTCCTCGTCTGCACCTCCACAGCCACACAATATTGTTACCATGAACCCTCATCATCACTATCTCCACACAAAAGACGTGGCTGACCCCTGGAAACTATATCCATCTGGGGATTTGGCCTGTTATCTTGGCCGCTGCCCTTAGTCTCTGACATTTGATGGGATACCCCATCGCTCTTTGAATGTGAAGATATCCTGAAACCTAACTGTACTGCACGGGGCCCCCACTTATGTGTTAGCATGAGGAGTGATGGCTGGGTGAAATGACTGCGGCCACAGGGGCCCTGGAGCTCCACTTGCAGCCTCTAAGCATGAAGAAAGATGTGGGTTTCCCAGGTAGGCATGGGACATCCACAAAAATGTAAAATAATAAATGAGCAGCCAGAGCAGCTCATTTACTATTTATTACTCCAGCAAGGAGCACCCCATAATGCTGCAGTGCTTTTGTTTTATTGAACATATTTTCTTGATGGTGGTGCTCCTACAAGTGGCAGGGGCACCACCAAACATTGTTTATGTTATGGAGGGCTGCAGGAAGTGCAGCAACTTCTCCAGCAACATTACAAAAAACAGTCAATCTCCCGGGTCATTAAATCTATGATCCCTAGAGAGCTTACTATATCTTTTAAAAGCACTCTTATCTGGAGCTATATGCTCTGCAGCCGGAGTGCAGAGTCTCCTTGTGGTTGTTGATTTGTCTGCATTTTGTAGACTGAAAACTGTTAATAAAAAGACTCAAAGACATGTAGACTTTTTTTTAAATAGAACTTTATTTAACATTTTGTAAGATTATCAATTTCATTAAACATTGTGCTGTTAGAATTAATGAAATATACATTGTATTATAATTATTGGTGATTTTTTGACGAAGACAATAGGTGTACTTTAAAGATGTTGATATGCTGACCCCTTCATAAAGCCAATGGGTCCACTTTTTAAATTTTGGTGTTCTGACCCATTAAGAGAGTCAGCAAGTCTGCCTTGCTTTAAATGACACCCTTTATATTGTAACATTACAAAGTCAGCTGTGTGCACATGCTGGGATTTGAGTGCTAGACTCTGCCCCAACCCCTCACCAGAGGCCAGGCCGTGCGGCCAACCGAATGCTGCACACTCCTAATGTGTTCAGTGACATCATTGATAGCATTACTCATAACAATTGAACTGACATCATTGATGGCAACCCTGTGCATGGCGAGAGTGTGAGTTATAGTTACTTTAGGGCACAAGTTATATTGACTAATTTCAATTCAACTAACATTTTACATGAACCTTTGTGTTTTTCATTGACATATATATATATTCACTGATAAAAATCAAAGCTTAAAGTGATGTCATAGTTAGGTGAAAATGTCACTTGCATCATATCATTTTAAAGTAGAGTAAAAACACTGAAATTCACCAGTTACAGTTAAATGAAATAACAATAACTTGCCCCATAAAGAAACTGTAACTTGCCCCCGACAATGTACAGTGTTGTTGTAAAATATGTAATTTCAGATGTCATCAGTGATGTTATCAATTCTGTCATTGAACATGTCATGAGTGATGTAATATGTGAGAGTATAAGCAGTGTATGGTGAGGGCAGAAGCTATAGTTACTTCATGTGGGAGTTAATTCATTTGAATATAACTGGTAAATCTCAATTTTATTTTGTTTAAAATGCTATGTTGTAAGAGATATTTTCGCCTATAACTTCACTTTAACCTTTTTTCACTGAATTTCTGGTGTAAAGTCACCTTAACATAGAAAAGGCAGGCCTATTGGCTTTGTCAATGAGTGAAGATATCAATATACAGGACACCACTTTTGGCTTTGTGAAGATATAACTTCAACTGTCTGTCAATAAACATCTAAATAATGCATTTGTAGTCCAAACAACATTCCCGAGCTAAAGAGCAAAAGCTTTAGGTCTGAAAATACTTAAATATATCAGCAACTTTTCCTGGGGGTCATGTTATATAGAGCCCAGGAGACATAGGGTAATGGTTAAAAAAATGTTTGTGGTGGCTGCTGCACTCCCTGTAGCCCACCCACAATAATTAAATTGCATGCTGATGGTACCCCATATTAGGGCACAAAAGTTAAACCCAAAATATATTGGACCATACCCAATAACTAAAGTAATCAACCCTGTAGCAGTAGCCTTGGAGCTACCACCCCACTTACTGATACACCCAGTGCGCCATGTCTCGTTGCTCAAGCCCTGCCATCCAGATGTGCATTTGAAACACACACCAGTTCCCCTTGAGGTGGTTGTATAATTAGAGTATGAGGTAAAGCAGTTGTTTTATTTGAAGATGGTGAGAGGAACAGTTTACTATCTGGTAGATTGGAAGGGTTTTGGGCCAAAGGAATGGTCCTGGGAACCGGTTAGTCATATTCATGCGCTCAATATAATACAACGGTTTCACAATCTACACCCTACTAAACCTGGACAGCAGCCGGGAGGGCAGTCTTTAAAGGGGGGGGGGAGTGCAGATGTCACCCAGAAAGCCAGGTTCCAGGAGGGTTAGAGGTGGTAACACAGATTCCAAGATCTGTACATAATTCCCCAATTGGATCTGGAGAATGCGAGCATGGAGGTGTAGGAATGGTATGCATGCATTTACACACGAGGGCCCTGTACTGCGATGTCCCTGCCTATACACACAGTGAGATATGCACATGCATGCCGTGAAAGGAAATGGGCATGATCTGGATGAGGTACTATGGATGCTCTACTGGCTTTGACCGAGTTGCGTGCATCAATGGGAGATTGAGTGTGGGCAAAAGTCAGTTATGCACGTACAAGTTAGTTGATACATACCCGAAAGTGCAGGCATGAGTTAGGAATACATGCCAAGCATATAAAGGGGGCCCGCTTGGAAAGATACACACCTGGAAACTGCTGGCCACCCATATGCAGTAGGAGCATCCAAAGGTGGCTCACGGGACTTCAAACTGCCAATGGCCATATTGGGTGGCAGCCTTTTTAAGCCACGCCCTTGCGCTGTGCCCATTGCTGGTCAATCAGTGGTCCCGGGCAGCAATCTGAGACGATCCTGCAACCTGGAGTGTGCTCCATATTTGCCCTCGGCTGAGCAGCAAGTTGCGGAGATTCCTGGCAGTGCAAAAGCTTCCAAAGGTCCTTTCTAGTGCAGACAAAGGCACAGAAGAGAGACAAGAACACATAAAGACACAGAAAAGAGACAAGAATGACCACGAACTGGTGAGTGTGGAGTCACCACACATATGTGCATGCTGATTAGTGCTAACCAAGATACGAACCTTGCATGCAGAGCGAGTCTCTGTGCTTCGAGATTCATAGTAAGCAAAAGCCAATAGAGACTTACTAAGGCGAGACAAGTTAAGTGAACTAGCAAGTCTCTTACTAGAGGCTCAACTCCGGATTTCAAGACCCTTTGAAAAAGCACCTGTTGAGCTCAGTAAAGAGAAAGACAGATGACTCTTGATCTAACAGACAAAAGACAGATCACTCTTGATGTCACACACCTGGGTGGAGCCTCTGAGCTGAGGCATCTCACACCAAGGCATAACTTTACCAGATGCACACTGAGGCATAACTTACCCAGACACCTAACCAGGGCTCAACCACACAGACAACCAGGTAGTACATAGTGAATGAGTGTAGCATGCAATATCAGTGCAAATCGTGAGTTGATCTAACAAACACGTCCACTTGAGTAATATCTAGTATGCTAATTCCTCAGCTCACGAGAACACGAGTGTACCCGAAGGAGCCACAAATGTGAAGGCATGTGGTCTTCTGTTGGACTTTTGTTATTTTGTCCCAATTCCCCCATTCCCTTCGGTGGGTCGTGGAAGTGAGCAGCTAGTGAGCATCTAGTGTTCACTCCGCTGAACATTGAGGGATGTGGCCAGAGCACTAGATGATACTGAAACATGTTTGTAAAGAGAGCATGTATGAATCATTGACTTCAGTGACTTCATTGAACATCCCGTTAATAGGCATTTTTAATCATGCTGTAAGTGCACAACAAAAAAGAGATAAACCTTCTGGGTATCCTAAAATGACTGGATCTCAGCTTCTATCCAGAGCAGTTGTATCAAGAACTTCTTCTCCTGATTGACTCCATCAAGGTGGCCTTCACCTACCTTAATGGGGAGAGGACACCAATAATGATTGCTAAAAAGAAAGTTGAAACCAAACAAACCAGAATAATGGCAGGATTTGGAGTATGCTGGACAGAGGAAAAGCAGACAGAATGGTGGAGGATTTTACATCAGCCAGTCTGCTTTTACGCTTCCCGCCAAATTAAGTCATGTCTGCCAGCCCATAGATACTTTGATACATTGGCAGAAACTGCCATCACAGAGGTTTCTGTCAATGTTGGAAAAGTTTGACAGACTACATCATCAAACATGACAGCATACTGTCAAACGTTTCCAATGTTTTTTTATTTTTCAAAAACAAACTCCCAAAGCAAGAGCTTGTTTTCGAAAAGCATGGCTTTCTCCCATGGTGTGTGTGTCATTATTATGTTTTTTTCTATCCAAACACCTAACACCGCCCACCCTAAATAAGGCGGATAGTATTATGTGCATCCTCTGACAGCCCATAAGCCAGAGGGCCATCGGAGGAAGGTTATGTCGGAGGAGTAAATTATGCTGCGTTGGTGTAAATTTGCCCAATCGCCCGTCTCAAAATTGGGCAGGCCAACTGAGAGTTTGGTGTAGAGGGTACTCCTTCATCATTGCAACAGAGTATCCTCTCCGCAAAACTCTAAATCAGGCTCTAAGTGTTGAAATGATGTGAAATTTTCAGTCAAAGATCCACAGGTGATTCTTGAAGATTTAATTAAAATCAAGAAACCTGTGTTGGTCAGAGAGGTGAATTACTAATTTTCAAGACGCTTTTGTCAGAAGAGTTGCGATGTCATCGGTTATGGTGAAAAAAAGTTTTTGGTGGAGCATTAATCACTTGGCTAAATGTGTGAAAATTCGTGGAAGTATAGACAGTGTTGAGCACTGTGAAAATTATTTTAGGTTAAGGAAGTAAAGTATTGCTTGTGATCTGGTGGAATGTCCCAGCTGCTTTGCTCCCTAAGCATAATGTGAATGATGCATCTGTGACTTTGCGTTCTAACTGTCCTGTTATTTTTTTAGATGTGGCACAAGAAAGTGTACCAACTACATAGTGAGAAGATCTAGATAGACCTCTGCAGGAAGTGAGTTAAAAGTCTCTCTTCAACACAAATTGTTCAGCCAAGGAAAAGTGAAGATTTAGTTTTAAGGTTTACAATGGTTGTAAAGTATGCAAGTTTATTCTTCTTATTTAAGTTCCTTTCATAAGATGTCACTATTTGGTCTTGTGTTTTGCCCATTCCTAATGGATCCAGCAGACTATTGTTGCTCTTCCTGGAGCTGGAGGCAGAGTGTGAGCTACCTACACAAACATTTGTTTTGTCACGTATTGCCAGTCTCTTTTCTATAGTCTCACCTTACCCTAGGCATAAGTGAGGAAAACCAGATGAACTGGAAACCGTAAAAGGATGGAGAAAAACAAGCATTGGGACGGGGTTCGGAGTACCTCCTGTGGGGCAGGAAACCTCTTAAACTCAAATATATAGGGCTCCTAATGAACTGAAGAGCTGCAATTTACCCAACTTACCATGTCATGGTTGAGTATTAAGAGGGAGAAAAAGTTCATGGCAGGGAGGATCATATCAAGATTGTGGCCACAAAGAAGGTGGCTTATGTGTAAATATCAAATGTCATACAAATTGAATGTGCATTAAACATTGGCCAAACATTAAAAATATCCAAATGACAGATAAAACATTCATGAAATGAAACTAACATTCACTTATTGTCTTATTTGCTTATTCTCCATTGTACATAGTGTGCACACTACCGCAGCCAAGACGTCAAAGAATGACATGCATTGTCAAAGCCAATAGATCTCAGCTTGAAAAGGACAAGCTATTGTTTTTTACAAGGGTTATTGCCACAGACATGGGAGCGCATCTATCAAGACACGTGTGCATGGACTGTCCCGCAATCTTGGATTGAATATCTGTTCAATAAAATCCATTCCAAGATGGCTGCTGATGCGCTCGTGGACACTGTGATGCATACGTACATGTGTGCTGACAGGCACGCATAAGCATGTATCATGATGCATGCAGTTGCATGGATTGTAACCTATGCATCCCAACATAAGTATCATGAAGCATATGTTGTGACGCATGCATGCGCATGCCTCATAACTGATGATGGCTATTTTTAATTTACTGTGTCCCAGGCAAGAGCACACCTCCTTCGTATCAAGAAGACCAGAAGTGGAGGATGCTCCTTCTCAAACCTCACAGCCAAGACCTGAAACAACCTCCCTAAACACCTCAGAATCTCTCCCTCCCTCATGGACTTCCAAAGGAACCTCAAGACATGGCTCTTCATAACAGAACACATATTATCTCCTCCTCCCCCTCAGGCCTGCCCTAATCTGTGCCTGGATACCCTAACAGGTGATTAGCCACGCTCTACAAATTCACATAACATAATATAACAAAAGGGGCATCGTATGCAGTGGAAGGATACATCAGTACACCAGACTGAAATGCTCCTGAATAGGAAGGAAAGCAAAATAATCAAGAGCAAACAACTAAAATAGACAACAAAGCCATTCCGGGGGCTGAACCAAAGCCCACTCCTAGAATATGTGTTTTTTCATTGAAAATATTAGGTCTCAATAACACAGCTAAAGATGTCTGTGGCTGAGACATACAAATGTAACAATGAAATATCAAACTCCTTCTCTGAGTGTAGAAGAAATACGGTGGGCCAGGCTGAAGGAATGTTGATTCTGGAAAAGTTCCAAAGAGTGAGGCACGATGGGTCTTGTCTTCTAATCTTGCCTTCAGCTAATTAAAGAAATTCACCATGGAAAAGAACATTTCCTTGAGAAAGTGAACACAGGAAAGCATACAATAGTCTCTTTGAGTGATGCAAGACTTGCCAAGAACTCGTTCTGTGAACTACTGCATGATTTAGAGGAGGAAATAGATGCCATTGCCTTAAGCCAAGATATTCCTGACGCAGTGTAATCTCTGCTATACAAAAAACATAAGTAGAAATATAAAAAGCAAGAGTAGTTGGTGGTCAGAAAACATTTTCTCTTAATGGTCCCATGAATTTAAACAGCAGTAAGCACAGCAAAATGGGACGTAGATTTTTGCCTTTGCTGTAGTTTTATTTGAAAACTGCTTTAGATGGAATACAAATGAAGAAATGCGCCATATTCAAGTCTCTGTGAGTGCCATGAAACTATGGTTCAGAAGCTAAAACAAGGGCACATATTCTACTCACAAGAAAAAAGGTGAAAAAAGATAAAAAACAAGAAAAGGGGGCAAGGTAGAAACACCCTGACTCCCTAGGCCTGCTCAGGGGGTCCCACAGGGACCCCCAGGCCCCAAAAAAGCATTTTATTTTTAATTTTTGGCTGAATTCGCGGCCCCCCTCCCTTTAAAAAATAAATAAAGCATTGGGCATGCCCCGGGGGATAGGGTCCCCGGGGCCAAAAGTGGCCCTGGGAAGGGGGGCCACGCAGCCCCCCTCCCGAATATAAATATATATATATTTTTTTTAAATAAGACTGGGCCCCTGGGGATGGGGTCCCCGGGGCCAAAATTGGCCACAGGAGGAGGGCCACGCAAACCCCCTCCAAAAATAATAATAAAAAAAGCAGGGCAGGCCTCGGGAGATGGGGTCCCCGAGGCCAAAAGAGGCCCAGGGAAAGGGGGCCACGCAGCCCCCTTCCCGTTTTTTGTTTTTTTAAAGTAAAAACAATGGCTAAGGCCCTGGGGGATGGGGTCCCCAGGGCTCAAACAATAGTAAGAGAAGGGGGGCCACACAGCCTCCCTTCTAAAAATATCAAAAATATAGAAAAACCGGCATCTCGCCGGAGGCCTTGCCCCCTCCCTGCACCACTCTACAAACGCACCTCCTGGTGCGTTCTAAGTTGGGGGATGAAGTCGCCTAGATCCTTAAGGGTCCTTAGGGGCCAACTAGCCCACCAGGTACCTCCAGTAATTCCGACACAGTGGGATTGCTGAGAGGTGGTCTGAGGCCACGCCCCTTTTTTACACCACTCTGCAAACGTGCCTCTTGGCGCACTGCTGGTGGGGCGAGGAGGTCCTCTTGTGTCCTGAGGACCTCAGGACTAAAGTGGACTTCATCCCCGAGCAGCAGTGCACCAGGAGGTGCGTTTGCAGAGTGGTGTAAAAAGGGGGCGTGGCCTCAGACCACTCTCAGCAATCCAGCTGTGTGGGGCTTATTAGAGATAACAGGAGGGCTAGCTGGCCCCCGGGACCCTCAGGAGGCAAGGGGACTTCATCTCCCAAACAAGAGCGTGCCAGGAGGCACGTTTGCAGAGTGGTGGAGAAAGGGGGCAGGGCCTGTGTCCACCTCTCAGCAATCCCACTGTGTGGGGCTTACTGGAGGTAACAGGTAGGCTAGTTGGCCCCTAAGGATCCCCACAAGCGAAGGGGACTTCATCCCCCAACCAAGAGCGTGCCAGGAGGCCCATTTGCAGAGTGGTGGGCAAAGGGGGCGTGGCCTTCTTTGAGAACTTAGCAATCCTGTTGTGTGGGACTTACTGGAGATAATAGGAGGGGTAATTGGCCCCCAAAGATGTCCTTGGGGGCCGGCTACCCCTCCTGTTACCTCCAGTAAGTCCCACACAGTGGGATTGCTAAGAGGTCTTCGGAGACCATGCCCCCCTTTCTCCACCACTCTGCAAACGCACCTCCTGGAACACTACTGGTTGGGGGATGAAGTCCACTTTTTTCCTGAGGGACTTAGGGGGGCCAAGAAGCCCTCCTGGTACCTCCTGTAAGTCCTATGCAGCAGAATTCCTGAGCGGTGGTCGGAGGCCCAGCCCCCTTTCTCCACCTCTCTGCAAACGCGACTACTAGTTAAAGAAGCATTTGCAATGTAATAGGTTTCACATTTGCAAGAGTTAGAGCTATTGGCGTTGTAAATGTAAAAGTGTTTTATTAATGTTTCGTGGAGTGGATGTAGGTTCTGTGTAGTGGAACTATGTGGTATGTTGTGCAGTGAAATTATGTGGATAGAAAGTGTATGGTATTTAGTGTGTAGGAATTATGTAGAGTGGGATTATGTGTTATGGAGAGTAATTGTGTGGTATGATAGCCTGTGTTGTGGAGTTGTAACCTCAAGTTTAGTCTTCCTCGTTTCCATAGAAGCTAAACTATAAACTCAATGAGACAAAAAAAAAGAAGGAACCACTGAGGAGCACTTCTGGACCTAGTCAGAGGTATGAGCAGGGCCACTGGAATTATGCGACTGTTTGGCTGCACTGACTTTTGCACAATTATACATTTTCCGCATTTGCCACACAATCCATCATCTGCTGCATAATCTGCAGATTTGAAAAAAAAAACCTTGTTTCTAGCTCAAACGTTACCAAAAATGCAGCGACAAGTGTTACAGCGTGGTGGAAGGCCCGTTGAAAACCTAGAATGGTCACCTGTTACTTATTGCTAAATGTGGGTATTAAATTGGTACTAATGGTGTGCAAACCACTCTTGCTTCTTTCTGCGCCTCTCTTGCCTCTTTCTGCATTTCTGTTGCTTCTTTCTGCACCTTTCTTTCTTTTTCTGCACTTCTTTTGCCTCGTTCTGCTCATCTCTTCTTTCTGCACCTCTCTTGCCTCTTTCTGCACCTCTGTTGCCTCTTTCTGCACCTCACTTGCTTCTTTCTGTACCCCTCTTGCCTCTTTCTGCTCCCTTTTCCCTCTTTCTGCTCCTCTTTTGCCTCTTTCTGTACCCCTGTTCCTTCTTTCTGCCCCTCTCCTGCCTGTTTCTGCACCTCTCTTGCCTCTTTCTGCACTTCTCTTGCCTCTTTCTGCACCTCTGTTGCTTCCTTCTGCACTTCTGTTGCCTCTTTCTGCACCCCTCTTGCCTCTATCTGCCCCTCTGTTGCTTCTTTCTCCACCTCTGTTGCTTCTTTCTGCACCCCTCCTGCCTCTTTCTGTACCCTTCTTCCCTCTTTGTGCAACTCTCTTGCCTCTTTCTACACCTCTCTTCCCTCTTTCTGCACCCCTCTTGCCTCTTTGTGCACCTCTGTTCCTTCTTTCTGCAGTTCTCTTGCTTCTTTCTGCACCCCTCTTTCTGCACTTCTGTTGATTCTTTTGCACTGTTCTTGCAAATTTCTGCACCTCTCTTTGCAAATTTCTGCACCCCTTTTGCCTCTTTCTGCACCCCTCTTCCTACTTTCTGCACCTCTCTTGCCTGTGTCTGCACCCGTTCTCTCTTTCTGCACCTCTTTTGCCTGTTTCTGCAACTTTCTTGCCTCTTTCTGCAGTTCCCTTGCCTCTTTCTGCAATTCTCTTGCCTCCTTCTGCACCTCTGTTGCTTCTTTCTGCACTTCTTTTGCCTCTTTCTGCACCCCTCTTGTCTCTTTCTGTGCCTCTGTTGCTTCTTTCTGCACTTCTCTTGCCTCTTTCTGCACCCTTCGTGCCTCTTTCAGCACCTCTGTTGCTTCTTTCTGCACTTCTCTTCCTTCTTTCTGCACCTTTCCTGCCTCTTTCTGTACCCCTCTTGCCTTTTTCTGCACCTCTCCTACCTTTTCTGCACCCCTCTTGCCTCTTTTTGCACCTCTGCTGGTTCTTTCTGCACTGCTCTTGCTTCTTTCTGCACTTCTTTTGCCTCTTTCTGCACCCCTCTTGCCTCTTTCTGTGCCTCTGTTGCTTCTTTCTGCACTTCTCTTGCCTCTTTCTGCACCCTTCGTGCCTCTTTCAGCACCTCTGTTGCTTCTTTCTGCACTTCTCTTCCTTCTTTCTGCACCCTTCCTGCCTCTTTCTGTACCCCTCTTGCCTTTTTCTGCACCTCTCCTACCTTTTCTGCACCCCTCTTGCCTCTTTTTGCACCTCTGCTGGTTCTTTCTGCACTGCTCTTGCTTCTTTCTGCACTTCTTTTGCCTCTTTCTGCACCCCTCTTGCCTCTTTCTGTGCCTCTGTTGCTTCTTTCTGCACTTCTCTTGCCTCTTTCTGCACCCTTCGGGCCTCTTTCAGCACCTCTGTTGCTTCTTTCTGCACTTCTCTTCCTTCTTTCTGCACCCTTCCTGCCTCTTTCTGTACCCCTCTTGCCTCTTTGTGCACCTCTCCTACCTCTTTCTGCACCCCTCTTGCCTCTTTTTGCACCTCTGTTGGTTCTTTCTGCAATGCTCTTGCTTCTTTCTGCGCCTCTTTTGCAAATTTCTGCATCCCTCTTGCATCTTTCTGCACCCCTCTTCCCTATTACTCCACCTCTCTTGCTTCTTTCTGCACTTCTCTTGCCTGTTTCTGCACCTCTCTTGCCTCTTTCGGCACCTCTGTTGCTTTTTTCTTCACTTCTCCTGCCTCTTTCTGCACCCCTCTTGCCTCTTTCAGCACCTCTGTTGCTTCTTTCTGCACTTCTCTTGCTTCTTTCTGCACCCCTCTTGCTTCTTTCTGTACCCCTTTGCCTTTTTCTGCAGTTCTGTTGCCTCTTTCTGCACCTCTTTTGCTTCTTTCTGCACCCCTGTTGTCTCTTTCTACACTCGTCTTCCCTCTTTCTGCACGTCTCTTGCCTCTTTCTGCACCTCACTTGCCTCTCTCTGCACTTCTCTTGCTTCTTTCTACACCTCTGTTGCTTCTTTCAGCAATTCTCTTGCCTCTTTCTGCACTTCTCTTGCTTGTTTCTGCACCTCTCTTGCATGTTTCTGCATCTTTGTTGCCTCTTTATGGATCTCACTTGCTTCTTTCTGCACCCCTCTTGCCTCTTTCTGCACCCATCTTCCCTCTTTCTGCACCTCTCTTGCCTCTTTCTGCAACCCTGTCCCCTCTTTCTGCAAATTTCCTGCCTGTTTCTGCACCTCTCTTGCCTCTTTCTGTACCTCTGTTGCTTCTTTCTGCACTTCTCTTGCCTCTTTTTGCACCTCTGATGGTTCTTTCTGCACTGCTCTTGCTTCTTCCTGCACCTCTTTTGCAAATTTCTGCATCCCTCTTCTCTCTTTCTGCACCCCTCTTCCCTATTTCTCCACCTCTCTTACTTCTTTCTGCACTTCTCTTGCTTCTTTCTGCACTGCTCTTGCTTCTTTCTGCACATCTCTTTCAAATTTCTGTATCCCTCTTACCTCTTTCTGCACCCCTGTTCCCTCTTTCTGCACCTTTCTTGCCTGTTTCTGCACCTCTCTTGCCTCTTTCGGCACCTCTGTTGCTTCTTTATGCTCTTCTCTTGCCTCTTTCTGTACCCCTCTTGCCTCTTTCAGCACCTCTGTTGCTTCTTTCTGCACTTCTCTTGCTTCTTTCTGCACCCCTCTTGCCTCTTTCTGTACCCCTCTTGCCTTTTTCTGCAGTTCTCTTGTTTCTTTCTGCACTGCTCTTGCCTCTTTCTGCACCCCTTTTGCTTCTTTCTGCACGTCTCTCTCGTCTTTCTGCACCCCTCTTGCCTCTGTCTGCACCGCTGTTGCTTCTTTCTGCACTGCTCTTCCTCTTTCTGCACCTCTTTTGCCTCTTTCTGCACTTCTCTTGCTTCTTTCTGCACCCTTCTTCCCTTTTTCTGCACATCTCTTGCCTCTTTCTGCACCTCTCTTGCCTCTTTCTGCACATCTCTTGGTTCTTTCTACACTGCTCTTTCCTCCGTCTGCACCCTTTTTGCTTCTTTCTGCACTTCTCTCTCCTCTTTCTGCACCCCTCTTGCCTCTTTCTGCACCTCTGTTGCTTCTTTCTGCACTGCTCTTCCTTCTCTCTGCACCTCTCTTGCCTCTTTCTGCACCCCTCTTCCTGCAATTCTCTTGCCTCTGTCTGCACCCCTGTTGCCTCTTTCTGCACCTCTTTTGTTGGTTTCTGCAACTCTCTTGCCTCTTTGTGCAGTTCTCTTGCCTCCTTCTGCACCTCTGTTGCCTCTTTCTGCACCCCTCTTGCCTCTTTCTGCACCCGTCTTCCCTCTTTGTGCATCTCTCTTGCCTCTTTCTGCACTTCCCTTTTCTATTTCTGCACCCCTCTTGCCTCTTTCTGCACCTCCATTGGTTCTTTGTGCACTTCTCTTGCTTTTTCCTCAATCTCTCTTGCTTTTTTCTGCATCCCTATTGCCTCTTTCTGCACATCTGTTGCTTCTTTCTGCACTTCTCTTGCTTCTACCTTTTTGTACTCAAATTTACAGAGTATGCTGTTTGAAACACAGGTATTCACGTATTTGTATGTTTATTTTTTGTAACGTGTCACTAGGTAAAAGCAGAGACACACGCATGCATATCTTCACAAACTTGGTCAGACTTACAACAATGATATGGTTAGGATTGCTGTTTTATATTTGGTAGGCCTAACATTCTGAGCAGTCGATGAATATTGAACCTTCAAGAGAAAAGTGAGGTTTAAGACATCTTAGTTTGACGGATTAGTGATTAGGCTACTTTGTATGAGTCTGTTGTAAGGTACAGTCAAAGTAGGCCTCTTTCTGCACCTCTGTTGGTTCTTTCTGCACATCTCTTGCTTCTTTCTGCACCTTTCTTCCTCTTTCTGGACTTCTGTTGCCTCTTTCTGCATTTCTGTTGCTTCTTTAAGCACCTTTCTTCTTCTTTCTGCACCTCTCTTGCCTCTTTTTGTACTTCTCTTGCTTATTTCTGCACCTTTCTTCCTCTTTCTGCACATGTCCTACCTATGTAGGCATAGTTAGAAATTAGCATTTAAAAAACCTTAGAAATTCACTGAAAAAACCAGAGGTTTCAAGGAAGTTATAGTTAGGGATTAGCATTCAAAATACCTCAGACTTTCACTAAAAAAACCACAGGGTTCAGGGACATTATAGTTAGAAACTTTCATTTAAAAAACCTTTGAAATTCACTGAAAAAACCATAGGTTTCAGGGACGTTATAGTTAGAAATTAGCATTTAAAAAAACCTTTGAAATTCACTGAAAAAACCATAGGTTTCAGAGACGTTATAGTTAGTTGGACATTTCAATCATACAAAACCAGAGAAATTCGGCCGTTATAGTTAGTTGAGCTAACTATAACTCCCGCCCTGCAATGCACTGCTGATGACATCACATATTACATCACCCATGTGGGTCGATGCAACAAGTCCCGTTTTGCACTCTGCCTTGCTTTGTAGTTGTGTCCATTTGAAACTACCTCCCGTGTGCACAGGCACCAACATGACACCAGTGCAGGTCCGCTACAGTGCGGCGGGCATCCAAACGCGGCTTGGCTTAGCCGCTCAACATCAACAACAAAGGTAGCCCTCAAGTAAGGAAGCCACAAGCAGGTGAGTATTTTCAAAACTTTATGGAGTCAACTTGCCAGCAGGATACAACGTGGACTGAAACATCAAAGTTCAAAGCCGCCAGACGCGTTTCGGGAACCGCGGTTCCCTTCCTCAATGGCTTGCAATCTGTAAAATGTCAGACGGCGTTCCCCGCACATTATAGCTTCCAGGGCCCGGCCCATGTGGGCGTGGCCTTCAAGGCCTTCTGGTTCCCGTAGTCCGGGGGGAAATGTTCTCAAGTGAGTCCATCTGATACAACAGAAAACATTTTTAAAAGTAAAACCCATGTGGGTCGATGCAACAAGTCCCGTTTTGCACTCTGCCTTGCTTTGTAGTTGTGTCCATTTGAAACTGCCTCCCGTGTGCACAGGCACCAACATGACACCAGTGCAGGTCCGCTACAGCGCGGCGGGCTTCCAAACGCGGCTGGGCTTAGCAACTCAACATCAACAACAAAGGTAGCCCTCAAGTAAGGAAGCCACAAGCAGGTGAGTATTTTCAAAATGTTATGGAGTCAACTTGCCAACAGGATACAACGTGGACTGAAACATCAAAGTTCAAAGCCGCCAGATGCGTTTCGGGAACCGCAGTTCCCTTCCTCAATGGCTTGCAATCTGTAAAATGTCAGACGGCGTTCCCCGCACATTATAGCTTCCAGGGCCCGGCCCATGTGGGTGTGGCCTTCAAGGCCTTCTGGTTCCCGTAGTCTGGGGGGAAATGTTCTCAAGTGAGTCCATCTGATACAACAGAATTTTTTTTAAAGTAAAACCCATGTGGGTCGATGCAACAAGTCCCGTTTTGCACTCTGCCTTGCTTTGTAGATGTGTCCATTTGAAACTGCCTCCCGTGTGCACAGGCACCAACATGACACCAGTGCAGGTCCGCTACAGCGCGGCGGGCTTCCAAACGCGGCTGGGCTTAGCCGCTCAACATCAACAACAAAGGTAGCCCTCAAGTAAGGAAGCCACAAGCAGGTGAGTATTTTCAAAACTTTATGGAGTCAACTTGCCAGCAGGATACAACGT
Source organism: Calotriton arnoldi (assembly GCA_963921515.1). Lineage (NCBI taxonomy): Eukaryota > Metazoa > Chordata > Amphibia > Caudata > Salamandridae > Calotriton > Calotriton arnoldi. The sequence goes on from CAWUFW010021202.1 coordinate 103,235, forward strand.
GGACTGAAACATCAAAGTTCTAAGCCGCCAGACGCGTTTTGGGAACCGCGGTTCCCTTCCTCAATGGCTTGCAATCTGTAAAATGTCAGACGGCGTTTCCCGCACATTATAGCTTCCAGGGCCCGGCCCATGTGGGCTTGGCCTTTTCGTGGCCTTCCGGTTCCCGTAGTCCGGGGGAAAATGTTCTCAAGTGAGTCCATCTGATACAACAGTATTTTTTTTTAAAGTAAAACCCATGTGGGTCGATGCAACAAGTCCCGTTTTGCACTCTGCCTTGCTTTGTAGTTGTGTCCATTTGAAACTGCCTCCCGTGTGCACAGGCACCAACATGACACCAGTGCAGGTCCGCTACAGCGCGGCGGGCTTCCAAACGCAGCTGGGCTTAGCCGCTCAACATCAACAACAAAGGTAGTCCTCAAGTAAGGAAGCCACAAACAGGTGAGTATTTTCAAAACTTTATGGAGTCAACTTGCCAGCAGGATACAACGTGGACTGAAACATCAAAGCTCAAAGCCGCCAGACGCGTTTCGGGAACCGCGGTTCCTTTCCTCAATGGCTTGCAATCTGTAAAATGTCAGACGGCGTTCCCCGCACATTATAGCTTCCAGGGCCCGGCCCATGTGGGCGAGGCCTTCAAGGCCTTCTGGTTCCCGTAGTCCGGGGGAAAATGTTCTCAAGTGAGTCCATTTGATACAACAGATTTTTTTTTTTTAAAGTAAAACCCATGTGGGTCGATGCAACAAGTCCCGTTTTGCACTCTGCCTTGCTTTGTAGTTGTGTCCATTTGAAACTGCCTCCCGTGTGCACAGGCACCAACATGACACCAGTGCAGGTCCGCTACAGCGCGGCGGGCTTCCAAACGTGGCTGGGCTTAGCCGCTCAACATCAACAACAAAGGTAGCCCTCAAGTAAGGAAGCCACAAGCAGGTGAGTTTTTTCAAAACTTTATGGAGTCAACTTGCCAGCAGGATACAACGTGGACTGAAACATCAAAGTTCAAAGCCGCCAGACGCGTTTCGGGAACCACGGTTCCCTTCCTCAATGGCTTGCAATCTGTAAAATGTCAGACGCCGTTCCCCGCACATTATAGCTTCCAGGGCCCAGCCCATGTGGGCGTGGCCTTCAATGCCTTCTGGTACCCGTAGTCCGGGGGAAAATGTTCTCAAGTGAGTCCATCTGATACAACAGAAAACATTTTTTAAAGTAAAACCCATGTGGGTCGATGCAACAAGTCCCGTTTTGCACTCTGCCATGCTTTGTAGTTGTGTCCATTTGAAACTGCCTCCCGTGTGCACAGGCACCAACATGACACCAGTGCAAAACGGGACTTGTTGCATCGACCCACATGGGTTTTACTTTTAAAGTTTTGAAAATACTCACCTGCTTGTGGCTTCCTTACTTGAGGCCTACCTTTGTTGTTGATATATATATATATATATCAATCACATCGCAATAATTCCTCCAAGAATAACGAGCGCAGACCCAGAATTTGTGCTATAGTGCAGATTTATTTCCAGCAAACACAGATGTCAGCCATGACGCGTTTCGCCGTCCAAGCGGCCTTGATCACATATATATATATCCTACTGGCCGTCGCCAGTAGGTAGCTTTAGTTAGGATGTAGTTTCAATAGGAACAGTGTTTTTCATTACCCAATAACTTTGGTGTCGTTTGATGAATCCTCACAAACTTTTCATAGCAGTTTGACAGCTGCTGTCTTGAAAGTTTCATAGTGATCCATAAAGCAGAAGAAAAGAAAAAGGGGTTCCAAAACTGTGTTTTCTCCGTGTTTATTTCCATAGGAACCTTAGGCACGGCTACAGCCTGAAGGGCTGAAAGGAACTATACCAAATTTGCCAGAAAGATAGCTGTTGGTCCAAAAAGCAACCTTTTTGTGATTTGGTGAAAATTTGTTCAGTAGTTCTTGAAATATTAAAGAAAATACAAATTTGTATATATAAGGATGCAGAGGCTGCCGACACTTCAAAACAAAAAATGTTAAAAAAAAGAAAAGGGGGCAGAGTAGAAATATACTGACTGCCGAGGCCTCTTGGGGGGGTACCACAGGAACCCTGCACAGCCAAAAATCCTTTTATTTTTTAATTCGGCAGGAGCTGCGCTGGATCCGCGGATCCTGTTGACATTGTTTTAAAAAAATGAATCGCAGGCTCTCGCGCTTCATTAATTATCGGCCCCACGGTGGGCCAGGTCCAGGGGACATTTTCTAAAAAAGGACAGGTGGTTCACGGTCTTCCCTTCCTGGGGCATATTATACCCCGGGGACCACAACCTCCACAGGCCTTGTTTAATGATAAATGAGGTCCTCTTGGACCCCCCCGAGGACCAGCAACTGCCCGGAGCTTATGCATTCTATGGGGGGCTCCTGGACGCCCCAGGCCCAGGGGACCATCACGTTCCCAGGGCTTATTCATTCTGTGGGGGGCCTCTCAGACCCACCCCTGGCCCCAGGGACTACCACCTCCCCAGGCCAGCTCAAAGCTGCCAGACGCGTTTCGGGAACCGCGGTTCCCTTCCTCAATGGCTTGCAATCCGTAAAATGTCAGACGGCGTTCCCCGCACATTATAGCTTCCAGGGCCCGGCCCATGTGGGCGTGGCCTTCAAGGCCTTCTGGTTCCCGTAGTCCGGGGGGAAATGTTCTCAAGTGAGTCCATCTGATACAACAGAAAACATTTTTAAAAGTAAAACCCATGTGGGTCGATGCAACAAGTCCCGTTTTGCACTCTGCCTTGCTTTGTAGTTGTGTCCATTTGAAACTGCCTCCCGTGTGCACAGGCACCAACATGACACCAGTGCAGGTCCGCTACAGCGCGGCGGGCTTCCCAAACGGCCCTGGGGACCACCATCTCCCCGGGCCAAGTTATTGTTTTTTTATGGGAGGGCAACTGCAGTGCACCCGTCCCGGGCCTTTCTAGGCCCCGGGGACCACCACCTCCTCGGGGCAGGCACTACAAGAAGAAAGGAGGGGGCCACGTGGAACCCCTCCTGGAGTCATAGATGTCCCTGGGGACCACCACCCCCCTGGGCCAGCTCCTGCTATGTCCCGGGGTGCCCACCCAAAGGATACAGCTATTTGCTGTAGTTTGGCTTGATCTTTACCGCTCCCGCCAAGCCACAGCAAATGCTCTGCTACTAGCAATCGAGAGCATAAAAATGCTCTCGCTTGCTAGAAGCAGAGCAGGATTGCTTTCACAGAGTAGGATCTGCATGCTTAGCAGCTCCCTCTCTGTAAAAGCAATGCTGGCTCCCACAGGAGGTGGGAGCCGGCAGGGACCGAGGGGGCCTTCAGGCTCCCCCCTCGCGGTCCCCAACGAAAGTTACTGGGTGCCTTGGGTGGGATCAGGGAACCCAGAATAAAAGCCAGGCCCCTGGGGAGGTGGTCCACGGGGCTGAAATTGGCCCAGGAGGGTGGCCAGGCTTCCCCATCCCCTACCTTTAAAATAAAAATGAAAAGGACAGGCCCGTGGGATGGGGTCACTGGGGCCAAATTGCGGCCCCCTCCTGTAATAATACCATTTTTTTTTTAGCTGGCCCGCCCCCTTTCTTCACCACTCTGCAAACACATCTCCTGGTGCACTGCTGGTTGAGGGATGAAGTCCCCTTCGGGTGCTGAGGGTCTTTGGGATCCAAGAACCCCTCATGTTACCTTCATTTAGTCCCACACAGTGCGATTGCTGAGAGCTGGTCGGAGGCCCGTCCCCTTTCTCTACCACTCTGCAAATGGGCCTCCTGGCACACTACTGTTTGGGGAATAAAGTCTTCTTGGCTGCTGAGGGTCCTTGAGGGCCAACAACCTCTCCTGTTACCTCCAGTAAGTCCCACACAGGGGGATTGCTGACAGGTTGTCGAAGGGCACACCAACTTACTCCAGCACTCTGCAAGTGTGACTGCTAGTTAAAAAAAACATAGAACGTTGCTTAAAAAACCAAAGGTTACTGGGATGTTATAGTTAAGAAATAGTATTTGAAAAACCTTAGAAAAGCACTTAAAAAGCCAAAGGTTACAGGGTTCTTATAGTTAGCAAATAATTCTTTTTTCAAACCTTAGAAATTCACTGAAAAAAACAAAGGTTACAGGGATGTTGTAGTTAGGCTCAGATTTTACTCGGACAAAACCAGTGAAATTCAGCAGTTATAGTTACCTGAGCTAACTAGAACTTATCCACCGCAATGCACAGTTTATGACCTCGCATATTACATCACACATTACATGGTCAGTGACATCACTGATGACATCTCAAATGACATCACTGATGACATCATCTACAGAACCACTCACACCCCCATACAACCTCTCATATGCCCACTCACACACCCACCCAACCACTAACATACCCATTCAGAGACCCATACCAGTACTCACAAAACCACTCGTTCCCCCATAGAGCCACTCACACACTCACTCACTCATACTGTCACTCACACAACTACTCATTCATCCATACTGCCACTCATACAACCAGTCGCTCACCCGTACAGCCAGTACATAGCGACACTCACCCATTCAGCTACTCGCATACCCACTTATTTACCTACCCAGTCACTCACACACCCACTCACTCATCCATACAGCCTCTCAACACAGCCACTCACTCACCCATACAAGCACTCACACACTCACTTGCACACCCACACAACCACTTACATACCCATTCACATATCCATACAAGCACTCACACATCCGCTCACTCACCTATACAGCCATCCATACAGACACTCACTATCCAATACATCCACTCACACACCAACTCACTTAACCAGATAACCACTCAAACAGCCACTCACTCACCCATACAGCCACTTACAAACCAAGTAACTCACTCATACAGACATTCACACACGTACTCACTCACCCATATAGTTACTACACACTAACTTACTCACCCATAGAGCCACTCACACTGCCACTCATCCATACAGCCACTGACACACCCTCTCACTCACCAATACAGCCACTCACACAGCAACTCACTCACCCAGGTAGCTACTCAAAAAGAAAGCACCCAGTTATACACCCATACAGCCACTCGCACACCCATACACACAAAGATACTCACATAACATATGTTAGAAGTAGATTCACTCAGTAGTAGTGTACTTAGTATACTAATTTAACTTTTGTAGTAGGTTAGTATATACCTTTAACACCTATAAACTCTTAAAAACACTAACTCTCACTGGATGATGTCATCAGTGATATCATTTGAGATGCCATAAGTGATGTCATGAGTGATGTCACTGACCATGTCATGAGTGATGTAATATGTGAGGTCGAAAGCAGTGCATTGCGAGGGTGTAAGTTATAGTTAGCTCAGGTAACTATAATTGCTGAATTTCACTGGTTTTGTGCGAGTAAAACTTGAGCCTAACTATATTGTCCCTGCAATCTTTGTTTTTTTCAGTAAATACATAATATAGATAGATAGATAGATATATAGATAGATAGATAGATATAGATAGATAGATAGATAGATATAGATAGATAGATAGATAGATAGATAGATAGATAGATAGATAGATAGATAGATAGATAGATAGATAGATAGATAGATAGATAGATAGATAGATACTGAAAAAACAAGTCAGGTTAGGTGCAAAAACATAGGTTAAGAAAAACAAATTCACTGGAAAAAACAAATACACCAGCTAAAGGTTAGTGAACCAACTATACATTGCGCCCAAACCACTTTAACCACTGGTATAGCTCCTTGGCAGTGGGCTATAAGGCTATATTAGAACATTGGAATGTTGAGAGCTCCTTTGAAGATAATGGAGTAGATCCAGGCTTTTAATGGCTGTTATAAACCTGGAGCTCCAGCATTCCAATGTTTGTCTTCCTGTTTCTCCCTTTTAATTTAGAACAGTCAACCCATAGTGGATGTAGAGTTCTAGTAGCCTTATAACCCTTCTGCCTCAGGCTATACCAGTTGTTAAAGGCCCTCACCCTTGTTATAGTAGCGGGCTATAAGGCTATATTGCAGATGCAATGTAAAATGGCGTCTAACTTGTGATGATAATCTCAAGTTATATTTAGTGGTTAATGGAAGATACTTCATCTGTTGTCATCGTTTCACTGTTTGCAAGGTTGCATTAGCTTCTTGTACAAAAATGTTCATTTGATCATATGCATATTGTAACAACTTAAGGCGGACAGTAAAGTTAGAAGACTTATGTTTCACACCATGCAGTGAAAATCGGAATGCTTCCAGTACCGGTATTTCTTAATGTCACAATGATTTGCTAAACACTAGGTATGTCTCTTCAACTTGAAGATCTTTATTTTGAAGTTTTTGTGTGAACTCCTACACAGTCACGTCTTAGTAAGTCATGTCACATTTGAAAGTGTGTGACACTGATAAAGAAAGAAGTAAAACTGCCAATTCAAAAAGAAGATGAAACACATAGGCTTGGTTTAGAGGCTTAATATTCGGATGCACTTCATTGAAAAGGTCTGTCATATAGACATCCTCCTCGTCCAATTGTAAAAAGCATTGAGCAGCAATGTGCTTCTAGGCTTTTCACAAAAATGGTTTTCCTTGTGATATTTTCATTTGAAATACAGATATACTATATCCTGCAACATCTTTAAAAAGTAATGGGTGTATTATGCAGTGGTAATAAATGTGTTCTAATTCTTGATGCTGAAGATTTAGCAATTTCCCTCTCAATGTTTACCTTTGTATGGCATTGACCTATACTTTAAATATTATGTGTGTATGTTTATCTTGGAGAAGGGATCACGTGCTATTATATTCTCAAATGCGTTTTGAAATTGAGTGACATGTATATGCTTTGCCATATTTTCTTGCCTTTGGTGGGACCCCATTGGTACTGCGGAGCTGATTTATAGTTTGGCAGATGGAGTACATTCCGTCAGGGTGGAGGAGTACATTACTTCTACCATTTTGACGGACTACTGTCCCCCAAATTTAGAGATCACGGCCAGCCCAGCGACCAACTCTGTTCATTGAAAGGAACTGTCAGCACGGTGGTTCCATTCAACGGACAAAAAATTGGGTGGATGTCTGCCATCGGTTTTGATAGATTTCACTGAACATTTTTAGTTTTTTTTTTTTTTAGAAATAAAGTAGATAATCCAAAATTTAGTGGAGATTTCACCAGGCTGGAGTCAAAAATCATAGGGCCCCAAATAGCATCAGATTTTGGCATCTGTTCACATTGTTTATAATATACAAACTCACAGTTCAAAAGGTATTTCATTGTTTCCAGCCATGCTGCCAGAGTGAGCATCTTCTTGGATTGTAATTTTTGCACTATCCGTGACATCGCAACCAATGAACCATAGAACATTACATATTTATTTTCGGTAGAAAGCAAAGCTGGAAACACAAAGCGACCCAGTAGAGCCAGGCAATATGCGGGCAAAATGGCCCCCAACACATTCTACCCATTTTGGGAAAAACAAAGTGCCAATCATGCTCCATTACTAGACAAATAACACCACATCTCATGCAGCCAGCCATCTAATGTTGTGTCACAGCAGGTGCATTTGTCGGAGTATTTATCAGACAAATTGTCCATTTTCTTCGGGGTGCAGGGAAGTTGAAATACTTCAAAGATTTGTATCGTTTTTAAGTTCGAGCTGATTAGCAGTGTGTGCGTTTCCCTGCTGATGGCTGCCACTCTGCATCTGTAGATGGAACACAATGGCACTCAGCCATGATCTGCCTATAACCTCTTTTTGTTAAGATGTGAAAAACCTGAGCAATGAGCCCCTCAAGCGAAGCATCTTTAAAACTCTAAAGTATACTCTAGTGACCGAGTGTCAGTGTTATCGCTAAGCAGGAAAATCCCACGGTGGATATGCTTATAAAACAAGCATTTGCAATGCAATAGGTCTCGCAATTACGCAAGTTTAAGCTATTGGCATTGTAAATGACAATGCCTTATATATATATTTTTTTATTATGATGTATTTATTGAGTTTTTATGAATAACATCAAACATGTAGCTTACAGACATTACAGACGCATATATGCACACTCTGGGAGTACGAGCGTGTTTTACAAAGGTGGTACGCGCAATGCATTGCAGATCAGTCCGTTGTTACATACATTCTTGAGCCTGAAAAAGAAGAGGCACATTACAGTGGGAGGTACAGCATGTCTACACCGCCGATTAGTATCTACATGGCAGATTCCAATATACAGCAAGTATCAAAAATTTTGTAACAGGTCATCGGAGGAGGATACAGTTATGACATTATTTGTTCACCCGATCTCGTGTAGTCATATAGCCATCACGGTCTGCACATTACATTTAACAGTCATTTTTTCTTTAAACAGTGATACCGTTATGCCTGCGATCACCCATTTGTAGCTATTGTGTCTGCTGGATGAGAAAGTAGGTAGCTTTGCAGAGGGCCCCATATATCTTTAGGACGTGAGGCCATGGGGAACAATTCGGCATAGTTGGACAATTGTTCATGGCAAAAGATTAAGGGGCCGATTCCGATCTCGGTCGGAGGCGCACCCAATACCATTCGGTCGGGAAAAAAGCCATGCGAAAGCCAGTTTCCCGACCGATCCGTACAGCACACCGAACGAGCAAGTACGATGCGCACAACAGCAAAAATTCCCGGCCGAGCCGTACTCACCCAAACCAGGTCCTGTTCTCCGACCGAGGCGAATCCGGAAACGCCGAATCGAGTCGCACGGAAGGGAAAATGCAGCCCCGTCCGGCCGGACAAGTACGATGCGCTTTTCCGTACGCGCCGAACCCGTCGCTACGCACGGCACGTCAAAGCATCCGGGAGAGGCGCACATAAGCTCCGAATCGCGCCACAACACGATCCACGGCTACGAGACGAACACAGCACAGACGAGGACGACGCGAAGCGACGAGGACGAAGCGAAGCGACGAGGACGAAGCCAAGCGACGAGGACGACGCGAAGCAACGAGAAGGACGAACGACACGAACCAACCATGAATCCCTTCGTCCCGATCATACCAATATTCTACATCTACTACCGGAACAGGCACGGACGCGTACGGCGCAGAAGGTAAGTCAGACACCAACCACAAAACACATACAACACGTACACGACACATCACACACATACACTGGGAATCTGAATATACTTGCAACAGCAGCACCATAGGGGCGGGATGCCCATCACCAATGCCACATATGCACACAGGGGCCTGAATGCGCACCACCACCCCTACCCAGGGGGGGCTGGATGCCTACCACTACTACCACCCTTAGCCAGGGGGGCAGGATGCCTACCACTACTACCACCCTTAGCCAGGGGGGCAGGATGCCCACCACTACTACCACCCTTAGCCAGGGGGGCTGGATGCCTACCACTACTACCACCCTTAGCCAGGGGGCAGGATGCCCACCACTACTACCACCCTCACCCAGGGGGGCTGGATGCCTACCACTACTACCACCCTCACCCAGGGGTGGCAGGATGCCTACCACTACTACCACCCTTAGCCAGGGTGGCAGGATGCCTACCACTACTACCACCCTTAGCCAGGGGGGCAGGATGCCTACCACTACTACCACCCTTAGCCAGGGGGCAGGATGCCCACCACTACTACCACCCTTAGCCAGGGGGGCTGGATGCCTACCACTACTACCACCCTTAGCCAGGGGGGCTGGATGCCTACCACTACTACCACCCCCACTCATAGGATGGACAATGCATGACACAACAAGCACACCACAACCTAGGGAATGCAAGATTAAGACATCCCCCCACCACCATGACAAGCGTGTGTAGGCTGTGTCAAATGCCTACAACACCGAACATGACTTTCAACATACAATGTGACCCCCTAGCACATGTGCCACACATATATGTGTGTGGCACCCACAATGCAAGCAGCCCATGACCATTGTGGCAATGGGGCCTAAACCCCCATCATCACAGTGACCAAAAGGTAAGTGTGGGGTCCATAGCTGAAGCACATTTTGACCATTGTGGCAATGGGGTCCAAACCCCCATCATCACAGTGACCAAAAGGCAAGTGTGGGGTCCATAGCTGAAGCACATTTTGACCATTGTGGCAATGGGGTCCAAACCCCCATCATCACAGTGACCAAAAGGCAAGTGTGGGGTCCATAGCTGAAGCACATTTTGACCATTGTGGCAATGGGGTCTACACCCTCATCATCACAGTGACCAAAAGGTAATTGTTGACAAAGAAAGAGCTGCAACTGCCAAACTGCATGGATCATTCCTGCTCACAGAACCAAAAACTCATCTGTGGCAAAGTAGTGTATGTGTCCCATTGCAACATAAATTGGGGGAGCCAAATACTGCAGTGCAAATGAAACATTCCTTTGGCCATGTGCAGACAAACAACACCCATGGGGGCTGAGACCGTCAACAGTCATCAATGACACAATGACAGAAGTGACCATCAGAATGCAGAACCACATATTTGCACCAATGGGCACACAAATGCAGATACCCTGTGGAGACAGCAGATGTGAGGTGAACAGATACCATACCATGGCAGCAATGGGACACACAAACCATGATCACTGTGCTGACCGATGACCTAGGAGTCCCAGGGACAGCAGGGGAAACACACCAAACAACATACAGCCAATGGCACACCCAAGATATGCCAATGCAGTGGTGCAGATGCACAAACACAAACAGGCAGACCAACACTGTCATCATACACAGCAGGTGAGGGGTGGGGGTGCCAGTGTCCCCAGGCAACCACACAACACATGAGGAGAGCTGAATACCAATCATACAGATGTGCATACACTGCCACACTAAGGTAACTCATGGATCCAAATCCCCTATGTGGGCAAGCAGGCATTGTCAGGTGAGAGGGAGCACAAAACACACATGTCACACAGGCACGTAGGAACAACAACTGACACAGCAAGTCACAGACACACCACAGCACCACCCCCAGGGCCCCCACAATGTGGTGACCCTGGGCTGAAGAAAAATACCACTGTGATGACAAAGCTAAATGTCGTTCACACTATGAACCACAGTCAGGTGTCCTGAGCAACAAACTACCATCACACCTACACAAGCACAAATCAATCAGCATGGCCAGTAAGCCAAGGCCAACATGGAGGCAGGGGCCTAGCCGGGCAACAACTCTCATCTGCACACACTCAACACCACACCCCTCGACCTCCAACAATGTGCAGCAGTGAAGTACACATGCACTGGTGACATTGCACATGCACCCATGACTATTCCAGGGTGGTGGGTGGGAACCAAGGTGTAGAAACACATCACACATGGACACTCAACAAGACTCCTGAATGTCTGACACACTGCACACTACGCTGTACATGGACATGACGGCAATACCACACCGACCAATGGGATCCCAGCCACAGTCACACACCAATGAAGAAGCCAAGGTCACCCACAACGAACACACATAGACAACTTCCAACATTGCAGCTCTGACCCTGAGGAGTGGCAGCAGTCACACACACAACATGTCACAATCACTGAAAGATAACACAAACTGGAAATCACATGACAGGGGCAAACAACAAGTGCCAAGGGGAAACCTGACTGTGACCCATCTGCGTCTGCACACAAACTCAGCCCTGACAGCAAACACACCTATGGGTGACACCCTGATGACCAGTAATGTGCCATGCACCCACATCACAGAGAACACAGGGAGAAGACTTTGGGGGAACATAGCTCAAGTCAGCAAGCATCACAAACAGGTACAACACTAGGGATCACAGCATGCGCAGATGAATGGAAGTGAACACACAGACATGCACATACAACACACACCTTGGGCGCAGGCAATGTCACACGTGTACACACTGCCATGAGGGGACTCCACTCCTGTGTGAGGAAAGCTGTGCCATATGTTGCCTCAGTAGGGCCCCATCATGTCAGCTGAGCACTTGGTCACACAATCAACAATTAGCACCAAATGAGGGCTCCCATCACATCAGCCTGGTCATGGATGTGCCAACGGAATCATCAGCACAGATCCAACACACTTGTATAGCAATGTTGCACTGACTACACGGATGAGTCCCTCCCCATTGATGCCCAAACCTGCATGTCCACTGGAGATGGCAACACGGTCAGGGAAGTAGACAAATGCAACGATGGCAGGCACAACAGATGTGCAGGGGTGGAAGCCACAGATATGAAATTGCCAATGTAAGTAGGAAACCCATTGCCAAATACTGAACACATGACACCCTCAGATGCTGCTATTGATGACATGGATACACCACATGATAGGACACATTCCCCCTGGACCACATGGGTTCCTGCACAGTAACACTTCATAATCATGAGACCAGATATCACCATCACTGCAGCAAGGGCATGGTTAGCTGCACCAACAACATGTACATCTGAAGCATGAGCACTAGAGAAAAGAAAGTTGCTTTATTCAGCATATGTGTTGAGGCCAAACGAAGTCCTGAAAAAGAGCAAAGGCCAATGGCCAGTCCATTGTCAAAGTTCAAACAGGGTGACACTGGCAGATGTCACCCTACGCATGCCTGCACAATACCAGGGACAATCCACTAGGAGGGGCAACCGGGGGGCAGGCCAGGCACCGCAGGGACAGGATCAGGGCTCACCAGGGGGAGTCAGGGAAGGGGTGGTGGGTGCAGGAGAGCCACTGACAACTGCAGTGGAGGTGTCTGACATGGTGTGTGCCGGCACAACTGGGGGGCATGACACAGATGTCGTGGGTGCCGGCACAACTGCAGTGGACCCTGCAGATGGGGTGGACAGGTCCGCCACTGCAGTGCCCAAGTCAGACAGGGCGGTAGTGGACTCCACTGCAGTGCCTACCTCCAGGGGAGGAGAATGGGGAACAGGCAAGGTGGGTTGGACAGAGGGGGGGACACCCTCACCACATCAGTGGCACAGACAAGCGCAGCGGGGGTGTGGTGCTGGGAGAGCAAGTGGCAGGGGGAGAAGGCCGGAGCATCTTGGGGATGGTATATCTGTGGGTGGGGGAACCTGGGGCAGGGTGTGGTGGGGGCACCTGTGCAGTGGGGGCCTGAGGGATGGAGGACGGAGACCTTGTGCCTGAGCTGCAGGGTGGTGGCGGGGTCTTGCTCTTAGCACTCCGGGGGGACTTGCGGGTGGGGGCCTCAGTCCGTCTGCGCCTGGGGGAGGGTGTCCGGGGGCGAGGGGCACTCTGCTCCGTGTGGGTGGGCTTCCTCTTCCCCCGGGATGCTGGAGCAGCTTCATCGGTGGGGAAGAGGCCGAGGTCACAGAGGAAGAGCTGCTGTGACTTTGGGGTTGCAGGTGAGGCAAGGGAGGGTGCTTTGGAGGGAGAGGGAACTGAGGACTGCGCAGTGCATGTGGATGCGTGTGTGTGTTCCAGGGCCCCATCCCCTGTGAGTCTGGCTTCAGTCCCCTGAATGTGCGTGCGTGTGCGTTTTGTCATTGGCGTGTGTGTCAGTGTGCTGGATGTGTGTGTGCTGGTGTGTGCCTGTGCCAGTGTGTGTGTGCCTGGGATGGGTAAGGTGCTGGGGAGTGTGGATGGAGCAGAGGCAGGAGGGGTGAGGGACCGTTTGAGGAGGGACACTGCTGCCGTCAGGGAGGAGTCCATGGACCTATTGCCCCTCTGTAGGTCAGACATGCCCGATGAGATGCCCTCCATGAACGACACCAGCTGAGTCAACAGCGCGGTGTGCGCATGGAGGACACTCAGCATGGCTGTCTGCCCTACATGGAGCTGGCGAAGGAGGTACACAGACTCCTCACTCAGGGCAGCAGGGGACACAGGGGCAGGGGGTGCGGTGCCTGGCCCAAAGGAGACACGCTCCCGGACATGGGAGCCTCCACGGACCTGGGGAATGGGAGCCGATGGGAGGGCGGTGGTGGTGCTGGTGGTGGCGGGGACAGCAACACTAGCTGGGGTGTGGTGGCTGCTGACACCCGCCTCCACAAGGGAGTCATCCTCCGAGTTGCTCTGGTCCTCAGCTGAGGTGGATGCTGCTGAGGACTCCTCGGTGTGGCTCCCCTCGCCCTCCGTGCCACTGGGTCCCTCCGACCACTCCTCGGCTGCTGACCCAGTCTGGCTCTCCGGCTCCTCCTGGTCCGTGGAGCTGTCCCCTTCCGTGGCCGTGGATGTATCTGCAAACAATGGGGAAACAGACAGACATCAGTCACCTGCACCAAACGCACACACCACTGTGAGCACAGCACATTACAGAGCAAGCCCTGGCATCATTAGTTGTACATTGCTAAAAGTGCCCTAATTGAACAGGAGAAGTCAATTGTCAGTCTGATGCCAAGCATGGCACTCACATCCCACATGGCCTTGCACCCATCTGTCTGGTGTCTGTTGGATTGCAACACCCCAGTGTTGACACATGCACCAAGTACACAGTAGTTGGACAGTGCAGAGGACACGGTGTGGACACATCACAGCTCTTGCCACTGAGTCAGTACAGGTTTACGGATGTAAGGGATGCCCAGAGTCAAATAGGAAATGCATGTGATGCATTCCAGCGACAGACACCATGATGCACCCATGTCCTGATAGCCAGCGCCACTATGGTGTGCATGTAGCACATGTCACTCCCCTGCAGGATCACCAATCAGTAGACACATGCCATGGCGGAGGCATGACTGCAAAGTCATACATCACTGTCTCAGTGATGTATGACTTTGCAGCCAGACAACAACACTCTGCACTGTGTCACAATAGTAGGTCATGGGGAATGCAAGTCCTGGAGCTGCACAAGTGCACATGTACATCCCCCCACAACACATCCTCTTAACCCTCATCTGTCCAGGTCATACCTATTGGACATATGGGAGACCTGTGACACTACCCTCTGAACCTGAGCCCCTCACACTCTGCTGTGCATGGGGAACAGCTGCCTGAACTTCACATTTACATGCCCCAGTCTGCATGGGCAGCTGATCAGACACCTATGTGTCACACAAGTATCGTCTCCTATGGTCACATCTCCAGTGGCATGCTGAGCCCCTACCAAGAAACTCCACAGCAGTCCTGGCGACTAATCCACAGCACACTGACACAGAGGCAGACACCTGAGGGGTCAAAACACTGTGCACAATGTGTCCTCTGATACACGGGAGTGGGAGTACAGAGTGTATTGTATGGCCTGGAGTAGGCATGACTGTCCAGCCCCACATGAATGAGGGATGAGCCCTGGACTGTAGGCAGCTGGCTAAGTATGTGTGACACACGTCATATACATACTCCTGGGGCCCAAACATTGTTCCCACCCGCAGCATGGGTGTGTGCCAGGTACCCCAGCCACATGTGGTGGATCAGCTCAGCAATTGGACCACAGATCAAAGTAACACGCTGAATACATGTCAGAATACAGGCATTGTGTAAGCAATGGACCCACCCATGATGCCCACCACAGAGTCAGGGAAACAGATGCTGTCTCCCACCTTGAGTCAAGCAAACTGCAAGGACACAGTCCTAAGTGACAGAATTCCCTGCATGTAAGGGCCACACCTGGGTATCAGATGAGGAGTGGGCAGTGCACAATAGAGGGACATGGCTCCTGGACAACATGACTGCTGTACTGTGGCAGTTCAACCTGGCCCGAGGAGGGCACATAACATGTTAGACAGAGTACACAGTGCAGTCTTTGACTCACCCCCTCCTTGCTGCTCTCTGGCCTTCAGCTGCCCATCCAGGTCTGGAAAGACCACCGCCAGGATCCTGAGCATGTGGGGGGTCAGGGTCCGTGTTCCGCCCCTCCTGCGAGGAGGCGACAGCTTCAGCTGGACCCGTGCAATCCTCCGGGTCCAGCCCCGAAGGTCCTGCCACCTCTTTTGGCAGTTGCGGATCCGGCGCTTGTAGACCCCCACGGACCGGACAGCCCGGACGATGTCCTTCCATATCTCATGCTTCCGATGGGCAGAAGCCTGTCAGGATGACAAAGTGATAAGGCCATTACTACACATGCAACATATCCGTGCATGACACAGTTGCATATACATGTCGCAATCACAGGGGCACATGGTGTACCCAGGCAGTGCACGGCTGCCCATGGACAGTTTTCCAGAAGTCACTACATGGTATCATAGCATGGGGAGTAAAACCCTGTTCAGAAGCACTGTCACTGCACCATACCTGTCCAGTGCAAGTCACTACACACTATGGGGGGTGACAACTACTCAGTGAGCCTGCTAGCCAGTGGTGTGCTGACTCTCAGCCTTGCTAGTCAGACAAAATGCACATTCAGAAAGGCAGTGCACAGAACACTCACCTGCTCCCCTGGTGTCCCATACAGCTTGCTGTACTGTGGAAGTAGGCTGTCCAGCAGGGCCTGGTTCTCTTCAAGGCTGAAGGCTGGGGCTCTCTCCACAGTACGTGCCATTGCAGGGTCCAGAGGGGCAGAGACAGCAGCAGTGCAGTGGCAGATGTCGTCCTGGAGCATGTAGTGCAGGCAAGTGGGCTCTCAGGGGAACATGCAGCAATATATATGTGCTGGAGAGGCAGATACTGTCCCTTGTGTCCAAAGTGATAGGTCCAAGTCGTTTGCATCTTCTGAATCTGGCCAATCCATGGAATAGCAGCACCAAAACACGCCCACAGCATCCTTCAAAATTTCAACTTCATGACATACATGATTTTGCAACATTGTTGTGGGTGACCAACTGATTTTCCAGCAACCGACTCGTTCGAATATTCGAAAACGCGTCCGTTGCCAGGCAAGCCCATTGTCAATGGGTGCGCACCGATCGGTCCATTGAGGTACAACGCGCACAGGGGTACAACGCGTACCCGCACACATTGAATGCAATGGGCCGGCCGGAGGCACCGATCGGTCCATTGCAGTACAACGCGCACAGGGGTACAACGCGTACCCGCACACATTGAAAGCAATGGGCCGGCCGGAGGCACCGATCGGTCCATTGCAGTACAACGCGCACAGGGGTACAACGCGTACCCGCACACATTGAATGCAATGGGCCGGCCGGAGGCACCGATCGGTCCATTGCAGTACAACGCGCACAGGGGTACAACGCGTACCCGCACACATTGAATGCAATGGGCCGGCCGGAGGCACCGATCGGTCCATTGCAGTACAACGCGCACAGGGGTACAACGCGTACCCGCACACATTGAATGCAATGGGCCGGCCGGAGGCACCGATCGGTCCATTGCAGTACAACGCGCACAGGGGTACAACGCGTACCCGCACACATTGAATGCAATGGGCCGGCCGGAGGCACCGATCGGTCCATTGCAGTACAACGCGCACAGGGGTACAACGCGTACCCGCACACATTGAAAGCAATGGGCCGGCCGGAGGCACCGATCGGTCCATTGCTGTTCAACGCATCACTGTACATGTGACTGGCATATGTCAGCATGCCTGTCTCAGATGGACATATGCCAGCCACAGATAGCTCCCAGGGAGTGAGGGGCACACCTACATCACGACAGCCTGTCCAAACCTTATCATAAGGCATGTAAGGCTGCATTTCCTATTGTGTGTATGTTGGTGTACATGTTGTCCTGTGGGTGTCACCTGTGGGCAGCCACCCCCAGGCTGTGCACGTGTTAATGGGGACAGGATCCTGGGTGTTACGTGTACGTGACCACTGTGATGTGCAACTGTTCATATCTGTGCATGTGCCATGGTCACATTTCACAGTGGTGTTTGTGTATGTCATGTCACATACCCCGTGAGTCCCATGTGGGACGGTATGTTTGAGCCAGGGTGTCCCAGTGGCACAATAGTGATGGCCCTCCACAGTCTTTGTGCATGTAGTGTTTACAATGTCTCTGATTTCATGTGCACAATGGGAGACAGTCTCCACATCCACGTTGTGTGTGCATGGACTCTGATGTTGTGCGTGTGTGTCACAGACGTCCATGGCTCTCCTGCCATGGCAAGTGTGGCCACTACCTGTGGGGGTCATGTTTGTTTTGTTGTGGTGTACACATGATACTCCAGGTGATGCCAGTGTCCATGTGGCATTACAGGGTCCCTGGGAATGTGCCTGTCGTTGAGCTGTGGTGCCTGGGGCACATCTGTCCTCACATGTCACTGGGGGGGTGACTGTGACACAGCATCATGATATCCAATGGGCCAACCTGGGACAAATTGATGCCACCTGTAGGACCGTGTTGACAGATGTTGGCCATGTATGTACCATACATGTCGTTCCGGTACTGCACACTTCATGTAGTTGTGCCTCATGATGATGTATGTTGGGATCTTGAGTGTGTTCAATGCCGCATATGTGGGGTGACTGACGATCTTGCTTACTTCTCCTCTGCACTGCAGGGCTCCTGCTGTCCATCGGCCATTCCCAGACCTGGCAACGATGGTGGAACGGGACAGCATCCGACGGTACCGCTTCACCAGGC
The DNA here is from genome assembly GCA_963921515.1 of Calotriton arnoldi. NCBI lineage: Eukaryota > Metazoa > Chordata > Amphibia > Caudata > Salamandridae > Calotriton > Calotriton arnoldi. The sequence goes on from CAWUFW010021202.1 coordinate 121,586, forward strand.
AGCTGATTGAGGATTTGGCAGTGCAGTTGTCCCCACATTTGCAGCCTGGCCGGCCGTATCCTACAGCGCTGACCCCCAAGGTGAAGGTGATGGCAGCCCTACACTTCTTTGCCACCGGTACCTTCCAACATACTGTGGCGTCTGCTGGTGGGATGTCACAGACCATGTTCAGCCGTGTGCTCCGCGATTTCTTGGCGGCAATGTTGCTCTTCCTGAACCGGTACATCTATTTCCCTAGACTGCGACGACTCACTGACGTGAAGAGTGACTTTTATGCCCTGGGGAGGATGCCGCATGTAATTGGCTCCATTGATGGGACACATGTGGCTTTGGTACCACCACAGGCCCAGGAGCAGGCCTACAGGAACCGCAAGCACTACCACTCGGTCAATGCACTGGTGGTGTGTCTTGCAGACATGACCATCACACACGTGTGTGCCCGTTTCCCTGGTTCAGCACACGATGCCTTTGTGATGAGGAGTAGTCGCATCCCCAGGTTGATGGCACAGATGCAGAACCAGCGTGCCTGGCTTGTCGGTGTGTACTGACTTTGTGCCATTGTGTGTGATCTGATCTGTAGTATTCCGCCCACTTTTCCAAGTCAGCTGATGTGCACTTGTCTGTCCGTAGGTGACTCGGGATACCCCAACATGCCGTGGTTGCTGACACCCCTCAGGAACCCTGTGACACCTGCCCAGATGCGCTACAATGAGGCACATGGTCGGACCAGGAGAGTGATTGAGCGGACCTTTGGTCTCCTGAAGAGCCGCTTCCGCTGCCTGGACAAGACCGGAGGGTCCCTCCCATATGCCCCTGCGAAAGTGTGCAAGATTATCATCGTCTGCTGCATGCTCCACAACCTGGCAGTGCGGAAGGAGTTGCCTCTCATCCAGGATGACGATGACCAACATCCGCCACCTGTGGAGGATCCTGGCCTGGACCACGATGCCAGTGACGATGATGATGATGATGGTGATGGTGATGTCCGCACACAGCTCATCACCAACTTCTTTAGCTGAATGTGAGTATCCTGAGGTGTCATGTGAATGATGTGAGTTGGCATGATGTGTGGGTGGTGCTCTGGTGCTGTTGGAGTGTGTCCATGGGCTACTTGACTGGATGTGTGTTGCGATGTGTGGTGACAGGTGGGCTGTACTCCCCAACAGTGTTGACATGCTAACTTGGTTCTGGGTGGGTATCTTGTAACATGTATTGTGCATGAGTTTTGCTGTTCTGTCCTGTACTCCATTGCTTTTGACTGTGTGTCATTTCTGTCCTTCACAGGGTACTTTCAGATTCGTTTGGTCAACTGTGTCCACCGACAACGTGATTGCACATCCAGGCTGGTAGCAGTTGTGTCCCTACAGGTGATGTGCGCCACACCCATGGACTTCCTTCTGTCTACAGTTGTTGACTGTGTGCCCGCTACCAGGTGGGGTTACCTTGCATCTGTAGTGGTTACGGCATGTTGCTACTGTGTAATAAACCTGTGCTTCACTTAGTGATGTGCGTTGTCTGTGGTCACACATTTGACTGCCATTTGCTTACTGCACCTGTGGGCTACTTGACTACAACTGGGAATGGGTGTGGTGTCTGTGCATTGCACCGTCTTCCCTGGCAACATCAGTGTAGGCAATGAGTCAGATGGCCTAGGTGTGTATGTGTTGTGTAGCCCTGGTGGTGTGTCTCCCTCATATGTGTCACGTTGCCTGTACTCACATGCCTGTGTTGTCCTTGCTGTTGCAGTTCGCATACACAGTGTAATTTTGTTGTTCATCATCCCCATAACAGTACCCACGTTGGAATCACGACAGAGGCAAGTATGGTGTATTATTGTGTTTATTGTGATACATCTGTGATAATAGTGCATAGGATGGATTGTGCTGTACATGAATCTTGCAATCCCAAGTTCCTAGATGAATAGAAAGTCCAGGTAGACAGGATCCCCAGTATCGGGGCCACAGTTGTCTGACACATTGTTCCAACTTGTACTCCCCATGCAATGTGTGGGAGTAGTGTTGCCATCAACAGGGTGAACAGTCTGTGCACAAAGGCGAAAATCCAGAACAGGTTCAGGCTTCCTGGGAGTTGCGCTTGGCCATCAGCCTCTCACTTTCCCCTCCTCGGACGACCCCTCTTCTTGGGGGGGGGCCCTCAAGTGCAGGCTGCTGCGGTGCAGGGGACTCTCCGCCAGAGTCCTCCTCCCTCCCTGTGGCAGTTGCAGTTTGTTCGGTACCAGATGTTGTTGGCACACAGGGAGGTGTGGACTGGTTGCTGTTCATCTGGCGGAGGCATTGTAAAATGTCCCTGTGCACCGCCGTCATCTCATGTAGTACATCCCACTTGGACTCCACGCGGGTCATGTGGGAGTCCACACGTGACATGTGGGAGTCCACACGTGACATGTGTGACTCCACATGGGACATGTGGGAGTCCAAGCGGGCATGATGGGCAGCCTGCTGCTGTTTGATGTCTCTGAGGAGCCCCACTACCTGGCTGAGCTCTCCGGTGCTGGACTGGTACGCATCAGCTATGCGTACCAGTTGTGGGTCTTCATGCACACCAGCAACGTCTGCAAGCAGCGACCTCTGTCTCCCACCCCTCCCACCACCCCTGCTGACATGTGCAGTGTGTGCAGTTGCACGCACAGATAACCCTGGTCCACCTTGGGGGTTGGTGGTGGTGGTGGTGTCCATGGCCCCAGGTTGGTCCAGGGTCACTGCGCTGGTGTTGTTCCTTATTCTGTCCATGTCGGCAGGGATGGTATTCGTGGTGACAGTCGTTGGAGGGGTGGGTGCAGGGGGTGCAGCTGGTGGACCTGCTGGTGCTGCAGCTGGTGGTCCTGCTGGTGCAGCATGTTGACTTGCACCGGATGTGCCAGGTTGTTCTTCATCGTCCGAGGAGGACAGAGGCTGTACGACGCCAGTGAGCTCGGCATCCTCTTGAGCCTGGGACTGGGACTCCTCAGCGTCTGCTGCTGTGTCCCTATCATCACCTGTTTTTGGGAGACACAAACAATGTATGTCATGTTTCTGCAGGCATCAGTGGTTGACACACCTGACAGTTGTGACTGTGCCTCGGGGTGCGGGCCTGTACATTGTATTGTCCTAAGTCGTCACAGTCAGGGGTTGATATTGGTGTGGCACATTGTCCTGCATTATTTGGGCATTTCTATGTATTCTCTGGGGTGTGAACATGGTCTGCATTGATTGTGTTTGGTTGACAGCCAGACCTCCTTCCCACCCACCCACCCACCCAGTCAGTTATCCCACCATGGAACGTGCTTGCATTGCAGGGAGTGTAAGTTGTCTCTCAGGATGTCAGTCAGAGGTGTCCTGCTGTTTGTTGGTGCACAGTTGGCAGCAGGGCCTTGTGCTCCCCGCAGCAGTAGCCAGTGTCAGCCATCTTGTGAGTCCTTCTCCACTCCCTGTGATGTGAGCATGGTTCAGGGTGGTGTTGATGGGCCAGTTGTGAGGCTGAGCAATGTCTGTGACTACGACTCCCATCATGCTATTGCCTCCACCCCCTTCCCAGCATGCCCATGCTTCCTTCCTTTTGACTCTGCTTCCCTGTGGGGTGGGCTGGCTGTGCTGACAGGATGGCTGGGAGTGTTGTCCTGGCAGTTGTTTGGCTAAGAGTCCCAAGAGTGTCCCTGTGCTTCACACAACATAACCCAGGGTGGTGGTGCTTTGTGGGATCTTGTGTTAGGATGGAGGGCATTGCATTCTACCAGGTGGGTACTGTGGAGTTTGTGTTGGGGGGGGGGTGTGAGGGGAGGTGCTGGTGACTATGGTCAGTGCTGCAAGTCCCCCTTCCCACCCAGCCAGCCGGATATCCCACCATGGAACGTGCTTGCATTGCAGGGAGTGTAAGTTGTCTCTCAGGATGTCAGTCAGTGGTGTCCTGCTGTTTGTTGGTGCACAGTTGGCAGCAGGGCCTTGTGCTCCCCACAGCAGTAGCCAGTGTCAGCCATCTTGTGAGTCCTTCTCCACTCCCTGTGATGTGAGCATGGTTCAGGGTGGTGTTGATGGGCCAGTTGTGAGGCTGAGCAATGTCTGTGACTACGACTCCCATCATGCTATTGCCTCCACCCCCTTCCCAGCATGCCCATGCTTCCTTCCTTTTGACTCTGCTTCCCTGTGGGGTGGGCTGGCTGTGCTGACAGGATGGCTGGGAGTGTTGTCCTGGCAGTTGTTTGGCTAAGAGTCCCAAGAGTGTCCCTGTGCTTCACACAACATAACCCAGGGTGGTGGTGCTTTGTGGGATCTTGTGTTAGGATGGAGGGCATTGCATTCTACCAGGTGGGTACTGTGGAGTTTGTGTTGGGGGGGGGGTGTGAGGGGAGGTGCTGGTGACTATGGTCAGTGCTGCAAGTCCCCCTTCCCACCCAGCCAGCCAGCCAGATATCCCACCATGGAACGTGCTTGCATTGCAGGGAGTGTAAGTTGTCTCTCAGGATGTCAGTCAGTGGTGTCCTGCTGTTTGTTGGTGCACAGTTGGCAGCAGAGCCTTGTGCTCCCCACAGCAGTAGCCAGTGTCAGCCATCTTGTGAGTCCTTCTCCACTCCCTGTGATGTGAGCATGGTTCAGGGTGGTGTTGATGGGACAGTTGTGGGGGGGGGCAATATGTGTGAGTGCGACTCCCATGATGCTATTGGCTACACTGACTTGGCCAGCATACACAGAATTCCTTCCTTTGAGTGGTCTTCACTGTGTGTTGGTGTTGTTGTGGTGGCTACATGTGTGGATGTGTGTGTTAGTTCTATTTGTGCCACTGCCTAGCTGTAGTTGTGGTTGTGTTTGTACATGTGTTGGCACAGTTGGATGTGACTTTTTTGATGGCATGTGTTGTGTTTATCTGACTGACATACACATTTTGGGATGATTCTGTTCTAGTTGCTGTGTAATTGCTATGAGTGCATGGTTTGACTCTCCCTTGACAGTGATGTGTGTGTTTTGTGGCAGTTTATTGTGTACATTTGTTGTGTACTCACCAGGCTCTGGGATGTCCTCTAGTCCATATACGCTCACTGGCGGAAGGATGGCCCGCACCTTCTCCTCCCAGGGCCTGAGGTATACTGGCTTGGCAGGAGGGCCACTGCCGGTGTATTGGCTGTTGATGTAGTCTTTCTTGAGCAGCTCCCGGACCCTCCTGCGCACGTCATACCACCTGTTCTGGATGTCGGTCTTTGTGCGCCGACATGGTGATTGGGCGTTCACCCTGTTGATGATCCTCTCCCACATCTTGGTTTTCTGCGACATGGGGGTCTGTTGGACCAGTGTGCCAAACAGCTGTGGCTCCACCCTGAGGATCTCGTCTACCAGGACTTCCAATTCACAATCTAGGAACTTGGGATTCTTCTTGGGGGGCATGGTGATGGGTGGTGATGGTGAGTGATGTGTGTGTTGGTGTGCAGGTGAGGGTGTGTGAGTGTGTGTTTTGCTGGGTGTATGTGAGGTAGGTATTTGTTGGTGTGCTGATGGTGTGTGGCTTGTGTGAGGGATGAGCTGTGGGTGTGTGGTTGCTTTCTCTTGGGTGCTGGCAGTGAAATGGCATTTGCAAAGGCTCATGGTAGTGATTTGTGTCCTTTATATAGGTGGAGTTGTGGGTGTGTCTTTGTTCTCTGTCCCCACCCCCCCAGTATTTATTGGCTTGGTAATTGCTTGTTTGGCCTTTTTTTGGTTGATTTTTCCTTTGTGCTGTTTGTGTATGTTGGAAACGTTCTTGTGACCGAGTCGGACCGTGCATTGGTCTCGTACGGTGTTTTCCGTTTCGTTCACGCTGTGTTTGTGCAGTTTTGTATGCTGCGTACGCGTCGGTCGCGGTGTATTGTGTTGCTTCGGCTCGGTTTTGTATGCGTGTCGGTCGTACGGCTTGTCCTCCGTCCGACTCGGTCGTGTTTTTCGCGCCTTGCATCGTACTTTGCAGGTTGGAGTTGGCGGGTACGATTCGGTCGGATTTGTTCCGGGTGCGTGTCGGTCGGTTGGATTCGCGTGTTTTTCCGGCCGGATTGCTATTTTCCGAGCGGGTCGGTCGGTCGGCTTGGTTTCCTGACGTGTCGGTCGGATTTATCGCGGCTTGCATCGTACTTGGCGTGTCGGGCGCCACTGGTACGTGTCGGTCGGTATTTTTTCCGGATCCGAGTCGGTCGGTGCTTTTTCCGGCCCGAATCGGAATCGA